>CAUYSK010127509.1:0-44891 GCA_963575035.1 Avahi laniger
TAATTGGACAACTAAAAATATATAGAAAAAATTAGCCGGGCATGGTGGCTCATGCCTGTAGTCCCAGCTACTCGGGAGGCTGAGGCAGGAGGATCGCTTGAGCCCAGGAGTTTGAGGTTGCTGTGAGCTAAGCTGACGCCACGGTACTCGCCCCGGGCAACACAGTGAGACTCTGACTCAAAGAAAAAAAAAAGTCTAGAGGTCAAAAGCACAATGGGGTAGGAAGCCTATTTCTGATGGTGCCGGTGCCCCCATGGCAAATCTGACAAATCCAGCCAGGAGCCATCCCCTACGCATCCCAACAACCCAGTGACAGCAGGTCCAACCTGCAGATTATTTTCAGAGGGATGTGGCAACCTCTAAAGCACTCTCCTTTCCAAACCAAAACCCACCCTTTCAAGTAAAGGTAAGCCTCGTACCAGGCTGGATTGGTTTCCCCAGGCTGTCCACATCCCATAGCATAAATCTTACATACAGATGAACTGGACTTCACAGATTCTCAAGTGAGAAACTTTCCAGGAAGGGATTTTGGTCAAGGAGCTACTACCTTGAGTAGGCTGGGAAAGCTCATGGGCTCCTGGGTAATTTAAAATAAAACGCCAGGCGCGGTGGCTCATACCTGTAACCTCAGCACTTTGGGAGGCAGAGGCAGGAAAATCACTCAAGGCCAGGAATTCAAGACTAGCCTATACACCGTAATAAGACCTATCTCTACACAAAATAGATTTTAAAAATTAGCCAGACATGGTAGTGTGCATCAGTAGCCCCAGCTACTCAGGAGGCTGAGGGAGGAGGATCGCTTGAATCCAGGATTTTGAGGTTGCAGTGAGCTATGATGACGCTACTATACTCTAGCCTAGGTGACAAAGTGAGACCCTGTCTCAAATGCAGATAAAGAGAAAAAGAAAAAACGCAAAGGGTCAGAAATTTTTTCACTGAACCTCATATTGAGATGACCGTTCTATGGCAGTATACAGAGATAATCTTCGTGTTTATAGCTACATAGGATTCCACTGAGAGGATCTTCCACAGTCTATTCAACCAGTTTCCGATATTTCGCTATTATAAACAATGCTGCAATATATAGTCACATACAAAAGTCCTTTTGTACTTTACAGCATATTTTTAGGATAGATTCCTAAAAGTTGGATTACTGCATCAAAGGGCAAATGCATATGTAATTTTCCTAGATACGTAAACTCCATGGGATTTGTTCCATTTTATATTCCCACTAGCAATGTATGGGAGTACTTTGCTGACGTCTGTTTCCATTCCTTTTCAATTTTGAGGACAGGATTTAAAAACTCATTTATATAGGACATAAAAAGGATTTTACTTCCTACAAAGAGCTCCATGGTGCCACAACTTAATTAACTGCTTTAAACCCCCACCTCACATCAAATACATACACTTCACCACTCTCTCACAAGATGTTGTCAATCTTTTCAATTTTCACCAATCTGATAGGTGAGAAAATATATCTCAGTGAAGTTTTAAGTATATTTCTGTTTTAAGTAATGTTGAGCAGCTTCTCATATCATATATTTGAGCCATTTTCGTTTCTTTTTCTATGAACTGTCTGCTCATATTTCCAACCTATTTTTCATAGGTGTGTTGACCTTTTTTTTCTGTTTTTAGAAGCTCTTTATATATTATGGTCATTAACTCTTTATGATATAAGTTGTAAGTATTTCTTTTCAGTTCCCATAATCTTTGAAAATATATATTTATTTTGTTCTCTTCAGATGAAGAAACTAAAACACAAAATTTAAGTAAGCTGCCTGAGGCTGTGAAAAAAAGCTACACACATTTCATTGATAACAGAATGTAGGTGCACAGTTATGAATTACCAGAGGCCCTATCTCCAGACTGGTTCTCCATGTCAACCAGGATAGTCGCACATTTAGACTCAGAATGCCAGAGTCTGTATCTGTCTGGATGATCTTGGGCATGTCACCTCGATGCTTGATGCCTTTGGTTTCCATTTCTGTAAAACAACTAGCAGAGCACACTGTTTCCATTTCTATCAAGTTCATTTGTTCAGTACCTTCATTTATTCTAGAAACCTTCCATTTTATAGTGGAGGCCAGGCAAGGTCTCTTTGAGAGGGTGATATTTGAACTAAGACCTAAAAAAAAAAAAGAGAAGCCAGCTGTTGTGAAGATCTAGGGGAGAGATTTCTGGGCAAAGGGAATACCAAGCGCTAAATTGCCCAGAAAGAAAAAGCTCGAAACGTTTGAGGAACAGCAGGAACACAAACGTAGGTGGGGCACTGTGGATGAAGGGGCAAGTGATGGCAGATGACAATGACAACAGGGGCCAGATTACACAGACTCTGCAGGTTGGGTTAGGAGTTTGGGTTTTAACTGTCTTCTCTTGTCTCTGACTGAGTTCAATTGTTTATTTATTTGTCTCCCCCACGAGCTAATTATTTTCACTCTGTCCTTCTCAGTTTCCACCATATGAGGACCAGCTCTTCCCCCATCATTCACTGCTATTCTCTACCTGTCTGAGCCTCTGAGATTGGGAGCAAGCACTGCTCTTGTTCTCCTGGGACCTGGCAGCTCTTCTTCCTGGAGGAGAAAAGCACTGTTAATATTAGCAGTTAACATACACAAGCACTTCGTTTCGCACAGTTAAAGAAGAGTCCATGCATTCTCTACACAGAAAGCAAATACGTGTTCACACATGCTGACACGCACAGCCTGGGCTTTGCCCAACATGGATCGATAATGATCCCTTGTACATTTGCAAGTGGCTTCTTGTGCAAAGTTTATCCAGGTACTTTATAAGTTCCTTGTGGGCAGTTTTATTTATTTTTTGCATCCTTCGTCAATTCTCAGGACATCGTCACATACTCAGTAAACATTAGTGGCTGCTTACTTGCTAATTATGTTTGCTTGGGGTTTAGCTATTAAGAAGCCCTGTCTCTGCTGTCTTGCCCATTGGGGGGAGTAGCAACAACTAGAGAAGCCAAGAAAACTATCCAAAATAAACATTTCCTGTGTTTAGCCCCCCTTTATCTCCCCTCTCCCCAACCCCCCACTGCTGATAACAAATGAGTCTTTCCCTACCTCAGGAAAACCTGTAGAACCTGGAGAGGGCAGTGAAGAGCTAAACGAATAATTCTAAAACAAATTACACAGCCTGCCAGGAGCACAAGGGACCTAGGACAAGATTTCAAATGCTGGATCTTTTTATAATGGGGTGCTTATTTAATTTGAGATATTAAATATTCTGTCCAAGCAATGTGTTCCCTAATCACTTTTTGTCTTTAGCTATAAATGATATTCCTCTTCTTCTTGATAACTGTATCTCATTTAGTAATTTAATTTTCATTCCAATAGACATGCATTTCCACATACAAGTGAAGTATATATTTAAAAAGATGTCTTCCTTAGATCCAACTAATATTTAGTGAGTGCCTGGCACTTTCCCAGACACTATTTTATTTAATTTTTTTCCTAGACTAGTTTTTTCAGTAAACATTTATTAAGCACCATGCCAGATGCCAGGGATCAGTATCAGGAGGGACTTGCTTATATGTGGTAACAGGCAACCCCATATCACAGTGACTTAAAACCAAGAAGGTTTATTTCATACTCATATTAAATGTGCACCACAGGTTGGCTGGAAATCTGCTCACCATCTCCGTTGCCCTCACTCTGGGCCCTGGGTCCACAGAGCCATCACCACTGTGCATTACTGGTCAGCCCAAGGAGCAGCCAGAAGGCCCGGAGGGTTTCCCCGCTGGCAGTCAACTTCTCTGGCCCAAGGCTAACGCAAATCACATTCACACAGAACTCCTTGGCCAGAACCAGCCTCCTAGCTTCAGGATGTCAAGAAGAATGTTCCTACCAGGTGCCTAGAAGCAGAGTGCTAGAAACAGTCAATGACCAGCATTAAGGACTCAGAAGATAGTTTAAGTGACATCTTTCCTTTACTGGAGCAATCAGTCTACTTGGGAAGATAGACACATAAGCAGAAATGTTCAAATACTATGTGCTAATTGCCAACAGTGATGTCTGCAAAGATGGCTATGGGAGTGCCGAGGGAGGGTGGTGAATCCAGAATGGAAGATATGGAGGGTAGCACAGGCCTTGAAAGCCCAAAACAATGAATTCACAGAGTCAGATAGAGACTCTGCTCATTCAACTCTGTCCAGAGCAGAAAGAAACTTAGCAAATGGACTTTGAGAATTTCCAATGACATTGCCAAGGACAATCCACTTATGAGATGGCTGCCTCAGAGGTTATCAGAGCCTGATGCTGTTAAACATGCTACTGTTTGAACAATTCCACTGAGTCTAATTCAATGCTCACTAAGCAAACATCTCCTTAAGATTTTTCTTCCAACACTCCATGAGTCTGAGAATGTGTCCATCAAGCAAGAATATTTAGGTCCTTGGAAAAGTTTTATTTCTCACTGAATTGATGTGCTAAAAAAATCACAGTTTTGAGCCTGAAAGATCCGGGTCCATGGTGGAATCACCAAGGTAATGTCACTCTATGAAATCTTATAAGAAAAAGCCAATTAAAACCTCCTTCTTGGGCCGGGCGCGGTGGCTCACGCCTGTAATCCTAGCACTCTGGGAGGCCGAGGCGGGCGGATTGTTTGAGCTCAGGAGTTTGAGACCAGCCTGAGCAAGAGCGAGACACCGTCTCTACCAAAAATAGAAAGAAATTAATTGGACAGCTAAAAGTATATAGAAAAAATTAGCTGGGCATGGTGGCGCATGCCTGTAGTTCCAGCTACTTGAGAGGCTGAGGCAGGAGGATCACTTGAGCCCAGGAGGCTGAGGTTGCTGTGAGCTAGGATGACGCCACAGCACTCACTCTAGCCCAGGTAACAAAGTGAGACTCTGTCTCAAAAAAAAAAAAAAAACCTCCTTCTTGTTCAATAGACACCCTCTCAGCATTACACAGTGGACATAAGACCTGATTCACCTAGGAATTGATTTTTTGTTCAATTTTTAAAACATAAAACATTTCAAATATAAAAAGTACCAAAATTATATAATAGCCACATACCTATCACCAGATTGGACCATGTTATTTTGCTATATTTATTTTATTTAATTTTTAGAAATAATTCAATTACTACTTAGTGTTCTCACCCAACTCATTCCCTCCTTTTTCTCCCTAGAGTTTATCATTTCATACATATTTTTGTGCTATTATGACATATAACTTATACTTTTATCACAAACTACTGTTCTGTATTTTTAAACTTGACATAAATATATTCTATGCCTCTTTTGCAACTGGCCTATTTCTTCAACCTGAGCTTTCACAAGATGTATTCATATCATTATATAAAAATACAGTTCATCCATTTGTAATTGCTGTATTATAGCAGCTCTCAACCCTGACTATACATGAAAATTGCTTGAGGAACTTTAAAAATGATCGATCCCTGAGATTCACCCCAAGCCAATGCGATGCATGTGGTCAATTTTGATAAATTGACATTTACCTTTAAAATGAATATATTTTCAAATTGACAGATATAGAGTTCTATAAATATCCATCATACCTATCAAGTTAACCGTATTAGTCAAAATTCCTGTACCCTTGTTTTTTGTCTTCATGATCTGTCAATTTCTGAGCAATGTATACAATAACATTTCCTACTCTGGTTGCAGATTTGTCAATGTGTCCTTGAAGTTCTTCTGTTTGGGGTTTATATATTTGACACTGTGTTGCTAGATATTTGCTAGCTCAGGGATGTGATTTCTTCCACAAAAATTATTCCTATTTATTGTTATGTAATGATCATCCATAACACTGTTTTTGTTTTAAAGTCTGTTTTATTTGATATTCGTGTGGTTCCCCCCAGCTTTCTCTGTGTTGCTGTTTTCATGGTATCTCTTTCACCATTATTTTATTTTCAATTTCTTCTGACATTATACTTGACTAACGTATTTTGAAATCATCATCTATCTAGGTTATAAGATTGGTTTTTCTTAATAGAATCTGAGTTTCTGTATCTGAACTGGTGAATTTAGCCCATTTACATTTATCATGATTACTATAGATTCGTTTGGACCTATTTCTATAATTTTATTTTGTGCTTTCTATTTGCCCTTCTTACTACGATTTTGCTTAAATTCTGTTGGATTTATCATGTTTTCTATGTCCTCTCTTGCCTTCTTCTAGTTTTAAAGCTATATTTTCTATTTCTGTATTTTGAGATTTCCCTTAAAATTCTTACGTATGATTAATCGACAAAATCTGAATGTAACCAATATTTCTAACTTCCTCCTAAATAATAGAACATTAAAACATTTCAAATTCAGTAAACTCTTTCCTATCCTACATGTCATAATTTTCTTCTATTTTAATTCCACCTTGAAATTATTACCCCCAAATAGTCATTATTTTGTCGGTACTGTTATTGTTTATATCACTGTTTATAAACTTATCACTAAGTTTTATATTATTTATTATGCATTTTTGATTCCTGGATCATATAGGCAATATAAATTTGGATATTAAGCCCATGAAAGGCATAGGTCTGTAGTTTCATTTCTCAGGTCCAACTTTTTTTTTTTTTTTTAATACCAAGAAACAGAAAAGTTTCCTTTTAGCATCTTTTGCCACTGTTTAGATGTTTTGTTTTCTTTTTTGCCTTATTACTGAGGGTACAGCCTCAGCCTCCGAATGTCTTGGCTTTTGCAGAAGCCACAGATTCACTCCCCTCGTCATGCAGGCTCTGGCTTCTTATTTCACATACTGTGGTCCTTAAAGCCTAAGACCCTGGTTGCAGGAACCACAATCCCCACTCCAAGGGAAGTCACAGTGTCAGATCACAAGCTTACAGATCTGGTTTGTTTTTTTTTTCAGTTCCCTCTTCATTTTTGGGATCTAGAGATTTCCCTTTTTTTTTTTTTCCTTGCAAACTCAGCAGTACATTTTAAAGAATTTTTACACATTTTATTTGGCTTTTCTCAGAATTTATAGTGGGAGAGGTTCGAGTTACTGTAGTTTATTTTTTTGCCAGAAACTATAGATTTTCTGTGTATTGTGGGGGAGGTATATATATGCACAATAGTATACGTTTTACATATATAACAATATATAAAGCATGTATGCAACATATATGTGCTGTGTATATATCTGCACACACACAACTGCAACGACTGCACACAAACTGTTTAACTACTCTCATAATTGCATAGGTCAAATTTCTATAAGAAATTTCTTATTATATAATGACATAAAATCACTCATAGTGAAAGAGCCATTACTACTGATTTAACCCCAACAAATACAAAATTTGGTACTGGAAGTAGTCTGGTTGCTTGCTTCTAAATGTGCTCAAGAAATTGGAGAAAGTTAAGAGTTCAGGGCTTTAAATTCCCAGCTCAGGCTTTGCATAAGGGGCCTAAAATACGTATGACTTTCCTAATAGAAACCTTTGTCTCCTGCAGCCTTAGAGTCAAGATTTCCAAAAGCCACACCCAAAGCTGGGCCTTGCAAGTGGCCGAATTATAATGCAAATTGACTTCCCTACCTCACAGAGTCTCCTATGTTAAAGTTAGGGTGTTAATTAATGAAGAGTGGGACTCTGATTATTAGGATGGGGATTAAGGGGTAAATCCCAATGAACCTGGGCAACTCAAATCCCTAAACTCTCTTAAGTCTCCTTAGCCAACAGAAGGAGCCCTTCCTCACCTGTCTAAGGAGGTAAGTCTCCTCTTATCTGAAGAGCCTGTAATCACCTCCCCTGAGATATTTTGCCTTGCAAGGAACTGCTGATCTTCCTCCAGACCTAATTCCTCCATCTTTTACTGCTCATCTAACTAGACTTGGGTTCCAGCAGACTCAAGTGGTCAAGATACAAAATGTGTCTTAAGAAGAGGTACAATAAACAGCACATGAATTGAATGATTTTGCCAGTTTACATCAAAATCTATGTAACAAGATTACAGACTTGAGCCAGTTCATGGACCCAGAACACACTGAATGAAGAAGAAACTGGGTCTTTCTGAAGAAGGACCCTGCTACACAAACAAAAAATAGTATATTGTAAATCTTCCTCTTAGCTTTCCCTAAAGGGAACTATTGTCATTTATCAAAGCAATTGTGCTTTGGGGATGGAAATATAATTAGACTTTTCAGTGATTACTGGACATTCGCTAATTTCTGTAGACCCCAAGCACCACTGTAATCCATCAGTCAGTAGGATTTTATGGATGTCAGATGACGAATGGAATTTTGGTTCAAATCTGTCTCACAGTAGTCCCAGTGTGTACCCTAACCCCTGACAAAAGCATCAATGTATGCCATTGATGTTCTGTAGTTGTTTGTCATGCAATATTATTGTGGCAACTGATATAATTGATTTAAGAATATTTAGGGGAAGCTAACACCTGTCAAAATGGCTACTATCAAAAAGACAAAAGATAACAAGTGTTGGTGAGGAGGTGGAGACAAGGGAACTCTTGTTAGTGGGAATGTAAATGAATACAGCCATTACGGCAAACAGCATGAAGGTTTCTCAAAAAAGTAAAAATAGAACTACCATATTATCCAGAAATCCTACTATTGGGCATATATCCAAAGGAAATATATCAACATTTTGAAGAGATATCTTCAGTCCCACGTTTATGGCAGCATTATTTACAATAGCCAAGATACGTAATCAACCTAAATGTTTATCAATGAATGAATGGCTAAAGAAAATGTATATTTACACAATGGAATACTATTCAGCATAAAAAGAAGGAAATCCTGTCATTTGCAACAACACAGATGAACTTGGAGGACAATATGTTAAGTGAAATAGGCCAAACACAGAACAACAAATACTGTATGATCTCAACCATATGTGGAATCTTAAAAAGTTCATCTCATAGAAGTAGAGAGTAGAATGATGGTTACCAGGGCTGGGAGGAGGTGTAGGGGATTAGGGAGATGTTGGCCAAAGGAAACAAAATTTCAGTTAGATAGGAGGATAGGAGGAAAAAGTTCAAGAAATCTGTTGTACAACTACAGTCACGTGGTTAACAATATATTGTATTCTCAAAAAGTGCTGAGAGAGTGGATAGAAAGTGTTTTCACCATAAAAATGATGTCTTTTTGAGGTAATGCATATGTTAATTATCTAGATTTAGTCATTTCACAGGAAATATATACTTCAAAACAATATGTTGTACACAGTATATACATACAATTTTATTTGTCAATTTTTTTTAATTTTGAAAGATATTTAGAGGGAGGTTAAATTTTAAAGGGTTTGATTTTTAGATGCGATAAGTGATATTAGCCCTATTTACAAATAGTGAGACTAAGAAGATAAGGGAAATACAATTTACTTGTCCTAGGTCACAAAGGATGATACTAGAAAATGTCCAGTTGTTATTCTCTGATGTAATGACCTACAAAAGTAAGGTGTAATGACATTGCAGATAGGTTATCATACCCCGTTTAACTAGTAGACATTTTCAAATAGGTGATAAGATATTAAAAATTATGTTCTGACTTTCTTTATCTTTCGCTGTAGGCTAGCTACCATTTAGCCATCATGTTAACGGTTGTCTTTCTCTGTCTCTGATTCTCTGTGTACTATCTTACAGAATGGTTATAACTACAACACCTACTATGAATTTACTTTGTATCAAAGCATGCCCCAAAACTATGAACCATGTTTTCCTTTAAGGCAAATTAGTGGCATCCAAGCTCAGCTGAGTGTATAGAGTAAGGGGCCAGGTACAAGGTGTGATTTTTTGGGAGCACAAGAAAATCAAAACCAACTGAACTCCCCCATTGGACTCCCTAAGTGCCTGCTTTCTACCATTAATCACCCCTTGGGCTCTTATCTTAAAAGGAGCTGGTGAAATCCAAATATTCCTTGAGAAGGGTGACATCAAATACAGATGTGAAAGATTTTCTGTTACTAGTGGGAGGTTGGGAGAGAGGGAAGAATGTGGAGGAGAAAGGACAGGCCTGATGATGCCAACAGAAAAGAAGACCAAGAACATGGATTAGCCCTCTCTGCCTGGAGTCAGGGAGACCCACATGGACCTTCTCAGGAGGGATAAAGGAAGTTGGGAGCAGGTTAATCTACTTCTTCATTTGAGAGGAAGGGTGTTTTCTTTCTAAAAGTCAGAGTGGGATATGATCAATGTCAAAAAGTCAAGGAGAAGAAAGTGGTAAAACAGTGGAAATAATTCATAGATTGGGTGTTATTAATAGAAGATGTGGTGCTGGGCTCCAATCTGACCACAAACCAGCTGTCCAGTCAGTCACTGGGGCAGTCATTCACCTCTCTGGCCTCACTGCTCATCCTCCAAGTGAGAACCTTCCAGAGGACTTTCCAGCTTTCACAGACTGTGCCATGTGCTCTGGGGCAGCCCCTGGATCTAAGCAAGAAATGCAACAGAAAAAATATTTCTAAACCCCAACAAGTCCTGGTGGCTAACTGTGGTTTATGAGTAGAAAGGCTGTGTTTAGCTCTGAGAGTGACCCCATCCAGCACTCACAGACCCTGGCTTCTTATCACTAAGGCTAAGGTGCATGTGACTCAGTGTGGCCTTGGCCATCACTGGCTCTGGCAGTCCTTGTTGACTTAACGGCACTGTTTCCAAAGAAGATACTGCAAAGCCATCTTGCTGTGATATTGAAGGTAACAGGTGGCTGCGGTTTCAGAATGGTCTTTATACTCAACATCTCGCTTCCTCAAACTTCTCTTCAAGTCCTGTCAGTCTCCTGGATGACAGATGTCCTGAATCTCACCACCACTTGTAAGACCCATCATTTCACACACCACCACAAATATTGTTCCTAATCTCTTTGGTCCCAGGCTTCAGAGTCCTTTCACCAAAGAGGCCCACAGTTAAGTCTAACTTGAAGGAAATGGCTGCTGTAACTGCACTTTTTAGCTGCTCTTCAGTTCTCAAAAGTCTTTGTAAATTATTTTCAAATGCTGATTAATTCTTTCAACAGACCAGTAGGGAAATTTCTGTAGGAAACAGTTTTTCCATATGACAAACCTGAGACACCAAACCCATGAATGGCCCTTTACAACATCACAAGTTGGCTTGTGCCTAGATCATAAGACACTAAAGTGATATGATACTCTCTCCCATCACTCTAGGTCTCCCATATTTTGAAATCCCTGATCCATTTAGAAATTTCCCAGACTCCATCTTCACAGCCAAGAATGTATCCCTGTAATTCTGCCAGACAGATATGGACCAGTCAATCTCATTCTATGAACATTGCGTATCAAGTTTAGCATACTCCTACTTGCCAGAAACACATACATCTTTGTACTAATATGTAAAAATGATAATTACAATCAGTCTATGGCATCTCCCAGTTTTAGGCAGTAACACAAGACTCCTCCCAGCTAATATGTTAAAATGCAGAAAATAACAGATGGATGCAAAGTTTACTAGCCAGACTTGTGGCTTCAGAGTGAGAAGGAAAGTCTCTGAAATATGTCCTGCTTAGAATACTCATCTTAATTCAAATCTAGTAGTAAAAACTGAATAAGTTTCTCAGGAAGTCTTTGACCTTGCTGTGAATGAGTTTTCCATGGGCAACCTATGAATTTCATCTGTGAGTTCATCTACCAAAGAAACCCACAGCTAACCCATACTCCTCTAACTTTGGAGGAAATGGCTAGACTGAGGTCAAAGAGAGGAAGGGAAATTATCTACATATATGCAAGGGAGTGTTCTTTTAAAAGTAGGATGGATGCTTGAACACCCACTTTAGGCTCAGATGTGCCCTGGCATGCATTTGGGCATTAGATTTGTCCAGCATCCTATGGAATAACTTGTACTTCTTTCACAGATCCAGGAAGAATAAACAATACGATTTGCCTGGAAACTTAATCTAGTCCAACTCTTCCAACCTGTAGATTTCCTGGCTGAATGTAGGCATAAGTCTATAGTGGGAGACTTTCTTTCCTTACACATTCCTTTGGTAAACAGGACAAATTGTTTCAGGAGACAGTCTCAAGGTTAAATCTATCATCCTCTTTCATTGTCACTGCCCAAGCCCTAATTCAGGCTCTTGTCACAAGTCTCATATGGGCTCTTGCAAAGTTTCCCACCTAGACTTCTGCCTCTAGGCTTGCCTTCTTGAGTCCATTCTCTGCCCTTCCGAAAATGAATCGTCATGGGTGACCCAAGGCATAAAATCCAAACTCAGTAACTTGGTACTCAAAGCCCTTCAAAATATAGTCCCAACATGGATTTCCAATTTTATTGGCCATATCTTTATATTTCTTTTTCTCCTGACATGTCTAAAGGGATAGTATTAATTGTTCATTGCCACATCCTAAACTTGGTGGCTTGAAATGACAAAAATTTATTCTTAGGCTCCCAGTCTGCTGTTTGGCTGGAACAGCCCCATTAATGTGTGTTCCTGTTAATGTGCATGGCCAGACCGAAGGGGTGTCAGCTATTAATACAAGGGCAGTAGCTACCAGCTCTTCCTCATAGAGGAGAGAAGCTCCCAGAAAGGTGAGCACAAGTACACAATATATCTTGAGGCCTAGACAGCTGGTAAGAGACATACTGTCGTTTTCGTCCGCATTCCATAGGCCAAAGCAAGTTACATGGCCAAGTTCAACATAATGAGACAGGGATATATTAATATATTCTACCTCTAGTAGGAGAAACTGCAGTATCAAGAATTGGAAACAAATATCTATTGCTGAATGATAAATTATCCTTAAAACAGCAAATATTTATTAGCTCCAAGCGCAGCTCAGCAGGGTGCTCTTCCTCAAGGTGTCTGTGAGGCTGCAGTCAAGCTGTCAGTCAGAGCCGCAGTCATCCCAGGCTGTAGGATGTGCCTTCCAGCTCACTCCCACGGTTCTTGGCGGACTCACTTCTCCACGTGGGCCTCTCCAAAGCCTGCCTGAGTGTCCTCGCAATTTGGCAGCAGGCTTCCTCCAGAGTGAGCGATCCAAGAGAGAGAAAGAAGAGCCCAAGACAGAAGCTGCAGAATCTTATCACTGCACCTCGGAAATGATATCTTACCACATCTTCTGTATTCGATGGGTCGCACAGACCAAGCCTGGTACATGGAGAGAGGGACTACACAAGTGTCTGAAAACCAGGTATAACAGCTCTGATTTTAAAATATCTTATTTAGTTATCCTTATAAATTGAGGAAATGCTCCCACATTTCAGCATTGCTGGGTCTAAACCATTGTAATTATCACAGCAACAGCAATTGCACAAAATCCTTTGTCAAATCAGGTTCATTTTTATGCCAAAAATAGTAGCCATAAATATCAATGTCAATGGTTTTTCACCTTTTGGCTTTTATACATATCTGTCTTCCTGTCCGTAAATTTTCTTCGCACCAGTATATACCCATTACCACTCTTTTCTCCATCCTCTAATCAACCAGGTGGATTCTCAGATATAACTTTTCCTATTAAGTCTTTCCTGGCCACCGGACACCGGTGAGGTTTCTCTCCTACGTGTGCCCGCAGCATTCTGTAGGTACCGCCGTTAAAAGCCTTTACCCCACCGTAGAGCATTTGTTTTCTTCTCCATCTCTTTCATCAGACTGTGTAAGATTTCCAGGACCCAATATTTGGTATAATAGTAACTCAATAAAATGTTTTAAGAACAGTTAAGAAGGAGTACAGGAGAAATGGGGAGAACACAGGACCAAATCTGGACAGATTTTCAACACATTGTTTCTTTGCTACCCGCTGGTTAAGCTCCTCCTATGTACCAGGCAGGTGTTAGATGCTTTTATAGTCATTATCTTAATTAATCCTCACGATAATCTAGTAAATGAAAATTATTTGGGAAGAATTCAGTTTTCAAGCTCAGAAGAGTTGAATAGCTTTCCCAGCATGCAGTAAAACCATCCTTGACTCTTGCATTCCCAGCCATGCAGCCTCTGCAGGGAAGGAAGAGCCTATCGCTTCTACTGCACTAAACATTCAGTGCTTAGCAGAGCCAGTTGCCTCCTTCAGTGGTCTTGCTAGGTCAGTCGCTCAGAGCTGTTCCTGGGGCATTCCTTGACTGACTGTTCTCTTCATTCGTGGCTTGATGAGGGCTCCAGAATTTTCACCTGGGAAAGTCTTGAAGCCCTCTTTTTCTAAGAGGGCAAGTTGTATCCAGAGGGGTAAGCAAATTACAGAGGCGCCTGGAGAAACCCAGAGCCCTGCAGGCAGGCATGGGGCAGCAATAGCAGCGAAGTCCAGCTCCCTGCATGATCCCACACAAAGAAGGAAAAGGGCTGTCCCAGGCATCTCACTCCAGGTGTCCCTCACTGGAGCCAGGCAGAGAGCCCTGTGGGGGTTGACATTTAAAGGTCACAGCTCCCAGGAAAGTTGTGAGGAGGAAATGAATGGTCAACATCAAAGCGTGAAGAACTCTCTGAAAGGAAACTACTGTATCAATTCAAGATAGCATTAGCATATTTTTGAAAACCATCATTTATGTTACTTTCTATATTTCCAACCAGTTAATTGGGTACACATGTATATATGCATATAGGAAAACACAAAAAATAGATAGTTTTGGTGTTTAAAAAAATTGAAAATTGAATCATGTCATGAATATGGGGGGAGGGGATGAGGCAGTCATGTCTCTTTTTTTCCTCTTTTTTGGGGCTGCCTCCACCCCACCTCCTACCCCTACAGTGCTGAGAACCTGGTAGATATCCTTCCCTATCTTCTCTCCCTGCTCTCACGCATACTCGTACATATCCTTAGGGTGGGTCATTGCTTATTTATCAATAATAGAAATCATATTATACAAGCTTTTCAGCATTGTGTATATCTCACTCAACAATATTGCATAGAAATTCTCCCAGGTCAAATGGTACAGTTCTACATGTTATGATGTGGATGGGCCCATGATTTTTTTATCCATTCCCCTCTTCACGGACACTTAACTTGTCTCCAGACTTTTTTGGCACTACAAACAGACCTTCAGTAAGATCTACAAATACACCTCCGTATTTTAGAGTTTCATTTCTGTGGGCCCAGGAAAGGGATTGCTGCCTCAAAGAGAATATGCATTCTGGCTCTCTGAAAATTTTTCCAGTCTGATAAGACTAAGGTGCTAGCTCATTATTACTTTGAAACATGCATTTACCTGACTACTAGTGAGAGTAAACATTTCTTCAGGTTATTTGTTATCATTTTGGTTGCTTCCTTGGTGAATTTATTTTCCATATCCTTTGCCTTATTTTTGTTGGATGGTTGGTCCTTTTTTTTTTTTTAACTATTTTATGAGAGCTCTTCAAATATTGTAGACAAAATCTTGGTCTGTCTTCTACTTTGGAGCTATTTTTTTCCCTATTTATTATTTGGTTCTTGATGTTATTGTCTCCTTTGACTTCATAGTCATTTTGTATATATATGTACAAAGCCTCTGGTTTCCCTGTCTTAGCTAAGAAAGTATCCTGAAGGATTCATGAAGTTTCCTCTATTTGATCATATTGCGTTGTATTACTTTTTGCATTTATGCCTTTAATCCATCTGAAATATATTTTATTTTTGAATATATTTCAAAATAACAAGAGAGATTCTAACTGTAGCTTTATCCAGATGAAGAAAGAGTTGTGCCAACACCATTGAAACCAAAATCCCTCATTTTCTTATTGAATCACCTTCGTAGTATATTGAATCCTCCCATATGTTAAGATTGCTTTCTAATTTCTTTAGTCCATCGTGCTGGTCTATTTCTCTATTGTGTGACAACTGCATATTTATATGATTAGAAATTGTTTTGCTATCTGGTAAAGCAAATCCAACTCAGTATAACCCTCCCTTCTTCTTATTCACACTTTTCTAGCTATTTTTGGACACTTGTACTTCTATATGACATTTAAAATTATTTTATCCAATTCCAAAGGGAAAATCCTATTGAGAGTCTCTTTAAAATTTGATTAAATTTTTACATTAGTTTTTGGAAAATTTATTTATAATTCTAAGCCTTCATAGCCAAGAATAAAGTATGTCTTTATAAATATTTTATATTTGTTTTTGTTACTAGAATGGAATATTTTTTCTATGTTCATTTTAGGTACTGATGGTAATAGAAAAGTTAATGGTTTGTATATATTTACTTTATCAATAGCCACTTATATAATGCTTTTATTATAACACTTCTAGTAGTTCTTACTATATACTGCTTTTCTAAGTATATAATTGCAGATCCAGGAAAAGAAATTATTTTTTCTCTTCTTTTCCAAAGTTCATACAGATTATTTTGTTTTTTAAAATATTACTTTCACTAGAATCCCTAAGCAAATATTAAGTAAGATTGATGATAGGCAATCCCATCTAGATTTTAACTGGAATGGTTTTATCAAGGTTGTATTATTCTATAACTTTATTTTATAACTTTGGAAAAGGATTTTCTCACTGTCTAGGACCCCATTTCTCAAATACCCTTCACTTGCTGAGAGCTGCCCAGGGATTTCTCAGGCAACAGCATGTTGTTGCTTTCCTGCAGGCCTGTGTAGAGGGCAGTGTAGGAAGAAGAGGTGACGAGAGGGAGGAGCGATGCACCAGCAGTGATGGAGGAGAGGCTACTTTGAGGATCACTGCACCATGAGCAACAGTGAGAGCAGAGGCCAGGGTACACGAAGGTGCCTGTGCCCTAGTGAGAAACTCTCCACCTGCCACCAGATCACCAGGTCCTCCCCTTCCCCCATCTACAGGATCACTTACTTCCAATTGTCCTCTTCAGTTCATCCCAACTTCCCATTCCACAACTCTCGACATGGAAAGCCCAGCCCCACTCCAGCTCCCCATAGGCTCTCCCTTCCACCATCCTAAGGACTCCTGGATCACACCTCCTTTTCTAAGTGAGACCCACCTGAGTATGCATGGCACAGGTCTTACTATTTACTACCGACCAAAGACAAATTCCTGCAGCCACAGACACTTAACTACAAATACTTGTATTTTAATATAACATTACCTGGCCACTTGGGTACTGCACAGGGAGATCATTGACCTTCATTACAGAATTAAATCCCTAGGGACAGGGTTTCTCAACACTGGCAATATTGACATTTGGGGCTGAGTCATTCTTTGTTGTAGGTGCTGTGTATTATAGGATGTCTAGCAGCATCCCTGGCCCATACCCACCAGATGCCAACAGCACTTCCCTTTCCGTGACAACTAAGAATGTCTACAAACATTGCCAAATGTCCCCTGTTGGGAGTGGGTTGGGGGTGGGGTGGGAGTGGGGGAGGCAGCAAAATCATCCTGTAGAGAACCACTGCCCTAGACTGTATGACCTGAAGCACGATGCCTAGAGCTGCCTGTGTATCAAACAGCTCGTTTGCAGATCGTTGTCTATAAATTGAAGCATCTGCCCTTGTCGCTTTCAGTTTGGAACTTATTTGAAACTACTGCTTCTTTCCTCTGTTCAAAGAGATCTTAATACATATGGCTTGCTCCTCTTGATTGGCAGTCACCCAGGCCTCTAGTTGAAGGATGATGGCTCAGAGATCGTGAAAGTTAATTTTGTGTGTGCCACATTGGGGTCAGTTTGCACCAACGTTACCTATTTTTAGTTGCAAGAGTGGGATCATTTTTATTTAGCTTGCTGGTGTATCACTCAGCATGAAGCTCCATGTACTTTGGTTCCTGTTGATGATGTATATAAAATATGTGCAGCTTTCAGAATTGCAATTTTCAAAAGGAAATTAGCTTTCCCCTGAGCAGCCTGACCATCGCAGTTTGGTTGATGACATCCCAGTAAACAAGCTACAAACAAACTCTTGACTTTAGAAATAACTAGGAGCTATTTATAGGCAAGCAATGATTTTCAAGTGGGTAGTTCAAGGGGAAAAACAAGCTGAGAAAAGTCAGCAAGGAAACTCCCATTTCACCCAGTACCTTGAAGTGAGGAACTGTAGGGCCATTCACCAAATGGAAAGTTTGCATCACTATTACTAATGGAGGAATGATATTTCGGTGAATTTCTAATTTGTCAAAAATGCCAACCCATTTTATACGACACAACCACCAATTCAATTTAAGACATAAAAAACTTGAAGATATATCCTCAAGAACTAAGGAAACAAAGGGATTTCAACCAGGATTTAGAAACATCAATCAGATGACATGTTTCCTAGCAACAGGGATGCTGATGTAAGGCCATCTGCTGAGAACGAGAGAATGTGAGGTTTCCCACTCTGAGACTGTGTGGGATAGGTCCCCGTGTGCATGTGAATGCAATGGTCCCCTCGGCATTCTGAAAGGGTGTCGTGTTGCTGCTGCTATTTTTTTTTCTTATGAAAATCTGAAAAGTTCGAATTGTCCTTGGAAGAAGTGCAGGACAGGAGATTGGGCTGCAAACAGTCCTGACAAGGAGGTAGCATCCTAAAAGGTACAATCTGGTGGGCTCTGCAAAGGCAAAGAAAGGCTCTTGAGGAAGCTGTTTGGCTCTTGGCCAAACAACTTTTCAAGGCTGCTTCCTGTGGCTTCTGAGATTCGGGGTTCTGTGGCTCCCAACTTCACAGGAACTTAGAACATCGGCTCAAGGCAAAGAACAACAGGTTGTTGATGGGAAAGTGTGGCCCTTTGTTCCCAGGGGACAAAGATAAACCTGCTCTCTTTTAAGATGGCAATGATCCGAGTGTCTAAGACCTATACGTAAGATACATAGATACCATTAATCTTGATCAGGGACCAGAAAACTTTTTCTGTAAAAATCCAGGTAGTAAATATTTTAGGCTTTGCTGGCCACATGGTCTCCATCACAACTATTCAACTCTGCCAATGTAGCGCCAAAGCAGCCCTAGACAATATGTAAAAGAATGGGCGTGGCTATTCCCCAATAAAATTTCATTTACAAAAATAGGCGGTTGGCCAGATTTGACCCATGAGCTAACTATGGATCTTGATGAATGACATCAAACACTGCTAATTCTCCCTGCCTGGAAAGGCCACACCTTCTCATCTGTCTGGCCCTGACCTACTTCAAGTCCCCATCCTCTCTCTTAATGCCTCTTCCTAATCCGTCTTTCCGTTCTCCAACAAATATTTTCCATCATCGACAATATTACCCTCTTAGAATATGTAATTAACCCATCACTTCCCACCTTAAAAAACCTTTAATAGCTTCCCAATGCTTACAGCAAAAAATTCGAATCCCGGGACACAGCACTCAAATCCCTCCCCAGCCCACTCTGCCTTCCCCATCCACGTCCTGAGCTCCCACCACGCCGGCAAGGGCACCACTCCCCAAATGTGCCAGGCAATGGTCCGCCTCCAAACTGTGTCTAACACACTCTCTGCCTTATGCTGCCGTCCCCACAGTCGCTATCCATCAGTCATTCTCTTTCTCACACTGTCACCTCAAACTCACTTTCCCATGAAGCCTTTCCTTTCTGTCTGTGATAAATGATTTGGTCCCTTCGATGAGTTCTCAGACAGTTGATTTTATCCCTCTCTTAAAACAGTATGCCTTGAATCCCATTCGCCGCCCAATTCGATAAATCACGCGCTTCTTTGTCTTCCTCTGTTTATCTTTATATATGCACAGTATGTTCAATTTGATCATTCAATTATTCATCCATTCGCAGATGTGTCTTACAACGTTCTCAGCAATGGGGAAATAGCCAAGACTAGGCCAGTGTCGCTGCCCCTCAGGCTAGCGGGGAGAGACACATATAAATAAATAAATAAACAAACAAATCAATATATTAAAGCACCTCAGATAGAGATAAATGCCGTTAAAAAAAAAAAACAACACAGACCTGGGCACAGTGGCTTATGCCTGTAGTCCCAGCTACTCAGGAGGCTGAAGCCGGAGGATCACTTGAAGCCAGGAGTTCGAGGTTGCAGTGAGCCTCTGCATGCCACTGCACTCTAGCCTGGGTGACAGAGCGAGATCCAGCCTCTTAAAAAAAAAGAACACCACCAGAGGATAATTTGTTAGGAAGGGTGAGAGTTTGGTTAGGAGCAAAGCTACTTTTCCTGGGAAACAGGGAGGGCCTCTCTGAGGAGTTGATATTTGAATTGGCACCAAGTATTAATGATGAACTGAGTACTGAATGATGAGAAGCAAACACTTATTCAAATCTCTACACAGAGAAAGCACTTTTATGTACTCTTTGAATGAATAATACATGCAAATATTCCTATTAATATTCCTATATTAATATTATAATATTGAAAATATTATAATTTGATAAATTATAATACAGTTAAAGAATGCAGTAGGTATATCTAAAGGTGCATATATGAAAAGATATCTAAAATATAGTTAGGTGAAAATGAAAGCAATTTCCCAAAGTATGTAATATATGTTTTCATTTTTAAAATTAAAAATATTCACATGTATACACTTATGAATTTGTGCCCAAGAAAGTTCTGGAAGGACACACACTGAAAGTTAAGAATGGCAGTTTCTAGAGGTGATAATGAGGGATTGTGGTACTTTTGCTTTCCATTTTACACCTTTCTGTACAGTCTGAAATTTTGACAACAAGCTGCTGTCCCTTCCATAATTTTGCCAAAACAATCAATTTCTCATGGAAAAAAAAATTTTCCTTCATAAAGCCTTCTTCAGTTTTTTTCAGTTCATAACTTACAGTAAATTTCCCTGACATGCTGGGAGAAAACGATTCTCTATTCTCCTTACCCTTATTGAAACTTTTATTTCTCCCCACACCTACCCCTTCGGTTCCCTTCACACACACACACACACACACACACACACACACACACACACACCCCTGCTCACCCTCACAATTCACAGAGGGAGTTTTTTTGATATACCCCAGTGCCTGAGGATTGATTGAGACTCACTATTCTACACAGGCCAGGTCTCCAGGTAAAAATACAGGACACCCACTTAAGTCTGAGTTTTAGGTAAACAGTGAAAAAGTTTTTTAGTGTATGATTGTCCCAACCATTGCACACTAAAAAATTATGCTAAAAAGTTATTCTTTGTTCATTTGGAAGTCAAATGTAACTGAGCATTCTGTGTTTTTATTTGCCATATCTGGCAACCCTAAAACAGGCACATGTCCTGAAGGAAAGATGCTAAAATCTTGGATGAAGGACACCACATCTTCTCCATGAACACTGCCCACTGAGTTGGAAGAATGATGGTGCATTTTGCCAAACCCTGACTGCCCACAGAGTCAAACATAGTTCCATGGCTCCCCTTCCATTTCCTTCTCAAAGACATGTCTACACATGATAAGGCTTAATCATATGCTTTAGTGTTCATTCTATCTTTTTCCGCCAGCCTTGTCCACATCCACGCTGCCTTAGTTAGAGAATCCCGCAGAGAAAGACTGACGGTGCCTTATCCTCACACATCATCCAGGCCCATGTCTGGATGGGCCTGGACACAGTGGACACAGTGTCCACTCTGGACACAGTGCTCCAGAGCTACGACTCTGCTTTTTCTTTGGGCAGTGATGCTGAACCCCGAAGCACATTAGAATCACCCAAGAGACTTTTCAAACATACCCAAGCCTAGACTCCACCCCACATAAATTAATCCATACTCCCCACCAGTGGGACCCAGGCTTTCACACGTTCCCCATGTGATCCTACAGTACAGTCAGCATTATGAAAAATTGCCTCAACACCCCGGCCTCCTGCACCCCACCCTCAAGGTTTAAGTTCCATAAAACAGTGCCTCTCAAGTTTTGTGTACACACGGATAAGCCTGGGATGCTGGTAAAATGCAGATTCCGATTCCACAGGTCTGGGGTAGGGCCTGAGACTCTACATTTATAATTAGCTCCTGGGTGATGATGATGATGCTGGTTTTTGAGACACTTTGAATAGCAAAGCCATAAAAATAAAAAGGACTAAACCAAAGTCACTGCCACTTTTTACTGTACAATTCCTATAATAGGCAAAATAAATATTGTAATGAGAGTGGTTATAAAAACTTTCTTTGGATCCACAGTAGTCCTAAGACTAGCACCATATGTGCACTCCAGTTTCAAGTGGCAACTTCTCTGGATTCATCTCCTACCCGTAGGAAGCTAAACAGAAAATAACATTGGTTCAAGTTTTAGCAGACGGATTTTTTTGCAGCCAGGAATAGTCAGAAACTTCAGGCTAAAAACCTCCTGCCTAAGGGTCATAAAACCCTGACAGATTGGCCAGGCTTGGCTGTGGAAAAACTTACAACCACGTACAAATAGGAGCAACAACCTTTTAGAGGCACAGTAGTGCCATGTGCTACCTGGGGACAGGAAAGTGGGCTAAATGGACTCAGGAGGGCCCTGCAACCCTGTGGCTTCATAACTCCACACTGCTCTCCAGAACAGCCCAGGCCAGCTTTACAAGCAAAATTTCCATTTTGCAATGGACAAGAGCTCTCCAGATTCTGGTCCAAATCTCTGTTTTCCCCACTGACCAGATCTGGGACCTAGAAAAAGTTATGTCACCTCTCTTAAGCCTTAGATACCTGAGGTATTCTTTGTAAAACAGGAACACAAATGGACATTTAGATGAGGTTAATACATAAAGTATTTAGTTAGTGCTGTGCCTGGTGCATACTTAACACTGAATCTTAGCTGTTATTATCATCGGCTCTCCTACATGTTTAAGTTAGATGGAAATACTAGCCTTGGTGTCACTTACAGAGAGACGCTGAACTGCGTCATTCAATGTGGTGCACAGATCAAAGTTCTGATGCCCTCTGGGCCGGCTTTTGGTTCCAGCCTGTGTGAAGGACAGCAATTGGTGCCCACAAAGAAATATAATAATAATCACATCATTATCTGCACACGTGAAGAAAATGGATCAGGCTCGAAGACAGACAAAGTCCAACAAATTTTCTCCCTCTTCATGGGAAGGGAAGTGTGTCTTGTGACCAGAGCTACTTCCTTTTGAGACCAGGGGAGAGAGAACCAAGTACAGCTTGAGTTATTCTGTGTACCCTCTATAGAGGCAGAGACTTGCAGTGTGGTGCTATTAGTGAGGTCTACAAATGGTAGGGGAGAGGAGCCAGTGAAGGAAAAAGCACCATAGGATTTTAATATGGATGAGAAGCTGCCTGCTTTCTCCTAAGCAAATGAAGAATGAGAGAAACAAGGAATCCAAACCTCTTTGCAGGTGGTCTCTGGGATAAATTGGTAGATGGTGGAGGTTGATACCGTTCTGAGCCACGTTTCAGTGCAGAACTTATTGGTATCAAGTCTGGCTGCTGAGTGCCCATCTCTGACTTGTTTCAGCAAAGAGACAATAAAAATGTAAAAATAGCAGATAACCCTTGAAATTCCAGTGTCAGCCCCAAAGAACAGCTTCCAAAGATGAAGAGTGGGTGGACTTCCAGAGACACAGATTTAGATTTCTAACTTTAGCCTGAACTTTCTGAAGCTTCTCAGCAGTACCAGGAAAAAGATTTGGTGTGAAGGAGGCTAAGAATAGCAGCTCAAATCAGACTATGGAATTAGATGAGTTTCAATCAGTCATGTGTCCCCCAGTCTCTTCCCCTCCTCCCCAGCCTCACTGGGACACGAACACCCATAATGCTGGCGAGTTGGTGGAGAGTTCTAGGAGACGGGGCCTAGAACCAGAACAATGATGATGCGAGTTGACATTTATTGAATGATTAGGACGTGCAGGCCTTATGCTAAGTATTCACAAAGGTGGATTCATTTAATACTTACCCAAATACTAGGAGTACTTCCACTTTAAAAATGGGAATATTGGCCGGGCCCGGTGGCTCACGCCTGTAATCCTAGCACTCTGGGAGGCCAAGGCAGGTGGATCCTCAAGGTCAGGAGTTCTAGACCGGCCTGAGCAAGAGTGAGACCCCGTCTCTACTAAAAATAGACAGAAATTATCTGGACAACTAAAAATATATAGAGAGAGAAAATTAGCCGGGCATGGTGGTGCATGCCTGTAGTCCCAGCTACTCGGGAGGCTGAGGCAGGAGGATCACTTTAGCCCAGGAGTTTGAGGTTGCTGTGAGCTAGGCTGATGCCACAGCACTCTAGCCAGGGTAACAGAGTAAGACTCTGTCTCAAAAAAAAAAAAAATGGGAATATTTATACTTAGAGATATCAAGCTTTCAAGTTCTAAATACTAGTATACAATATTTGGGAGATTTGAAAAGTTTAAATCTAAGAATTATGTGATTTATGGGGAAATTTCTACATTTAATAGTTGGAAGAAGCAAATATTAATACCTCTAAAAGTATACTAATTTGGTCAATTGCAAAGAAGAACAAAAATTAAAGTGGATTTTTACTGAACTCTAAATTTAGGATACAGAGAAATGGGGTGTTCATCATACAATTATCAGATTAAGTGAGGAATTCAGTATCAACTAAATTAATTTAGTACTAACTAAAACTAATCCAAGGTCAACCAGCTGGTTAAATAGTGGAGCTGGAAAAAGAACAATGCAGTGGTGGGAAATAGAAAGAAAAATGGAAAGAACTAGAAGACCAAGCATCTTGATAGGGAGAGGAGACTTTCAAGTATAGAAAGGGCTAAATAATGGGGGACCAGGGGCTGTTCTCCATCTCTATTAGAAATGAACAGAGATTTCTTACACTGCATCAAGGAGAAAGGAATTAGGTTAAATATAAGAAGAAAAAAAAACCTTCTGGATTATAACTCTGTGTGACATAAGTATTCATTGTTAAGAGACAATGAGAAACCAGCTAAGTTAATTTTAAAAGAAGGGGTGGTTTTGTGCTTCTCCAGATGTATTCCACAGAAGACTAGTTCTTTAAGCAATTCATAGATACGATCAACTACACTCAGGAAATATTGTGTTAAATAGAGTTAAACAGGTTTCTTTACCGGAGGAGCTCTAAGAGCTTTATTAGCTAATATATGCTATGAGACTCTAATAGTGAAATATAGTAGGTGGTGTTTCCCAAATTTAGCTGACCAGAACCTTTTTTAAACTATTCTTTCCTCAAATATACTAGGGGAAAGCCTGGGGTTTTCTAAGATGATTTAAGTATGGAACTTCCTGGAAGCTAGGGATTGGCCTTGCTACACAAAGTGCAGTTCATGCATTTTGTCATCAGCATAAGCATCATTTAGCAGCTGGTGAGAAATGCAGAATCTCAGCCCCACCCCAGACCCACAGAATCAGAACCTGCCTCATAACAGTATGTCCTGATGATTTATATGCAGATGAAAACTTGAGAAGCTCAAAATTCCCTTAAGCCTCAGGATTTGGTTACACAAAATTATGTACAACTATAGTCCTAACTGGCTGTCTGCTGCATAACAAACCAGCCTGAAATTTACTATGCCTTGAAACACTAATGATTTCTTTCTTATAATTTCATACGTTGGCTTGGCTCAGTTGGTAGGTTCTTCTGTTCCAAGTGGCATGGGCTGGGGTCAATCACTGGGCTGCATTGGTGGGCTGGACTTCCAAGGTTTCACTCACACACCTGGTGCCTCAGTGCTCCTGAGTGGGGCTTCCCTACAAGGATTGCTAGGGCTCGGGCTTTCTCAAAGCATAGCGTTCCAGAGCATTGGCTTCTTCCATGACAACTGACTTCCAAGATGGAAGAAACAGATGCTGGTAATTCTGTTAAGGCCTGGGCCTGAAAGTCCTAGATTATCATCACTTCTACAGCATTCTACTCATTGGCTGAAACAAACCACAAGGCCAGTTAGATTCAAGGAGAGGGAAAAATGGTTTCCACCTCCGTGATGGGTAAAGTGGCATGCACATACAGGGAGGGAAAGAAAGGGTGATGGCCATCTTTGGAGACTATCTACCATACTGCCCCTCTTGGATAAATTTAGACACTGTGCTTGATCCCTCCCTCAACTCTAAGTACTCTAATATGTATCCTGGACTGGCTCTTCCTCCAAGGTAAGCAGGTACTTCATCCCATTTTACAAAGGAAAGGGATGTCCTAGCCATAGAATGTCAGTTCTAGAGGCCTGAGGAAATGGGTTAGGTCACATCATTCATTAACAACAACCAAGACTATTTATTCTAATCTTATTATGTGCCAGGAACCTAGTTCTGCAAATACAGCAGTATATACTATCATACAGTTGCAAGACTACTCTCTCTATGGTTTCTTACCCTGTTGGTAGAAAATGGACACTAAACTATTTAACAAACCATTAAATAAAACACAATACTTTTAAAAAGTAATAAAGGCCATGAAGAAAATAAAATATGGTGATGTGATTATAAGCAACTTTCTAAGTTAATTTAAATTAGGAGTTTAAGGAACGCCTCAGGGAGGGGGTGAGACTCAAAGGATAAGGAGGCAGCTGCTCTAAAAGTGAGATCAGAGTGGCTAAGGGTGCAAGTGCAAAGGCCCTGAGGCAGGGACATGCTCTGCATGCTCAAGGGACAGAAGGAAGGCCACTGTGTCTGGTGCACATTTCTCAAGGGCGAGTAGCCTGAGATGAGGCAGGAGAGGCAGGTGGAGCTGAGTCTTCATAGGACTTTGTAGGCCAAGATAAGAATGTAACATTGCTTCCCAACTGCCATTGAAAACCACTGGACAGTTTAATGTGGGAGGTGACACAACTCGATTCGTATTTTTACAAGAAGACTCTGGCCATATGAGAAGCAAATTGCAGAGAGAGAAAAGCAGAAGCAGGGAGGCTGGTTAGGAGGCTGACGCAACAATCCAGGTGGGAGGAGATGGACAGGAGATTCCTGTCCTTTCCAACCTCCTACCATCAGGGAAATGCAGTCAGACATCCTCACAGCCCTTGTGGTTCCACTTAAAGAAATACCTGTCTAATTTAGGCCTTCACAGAGTATAACATTGCCCCAGGTCTCTTGTCCTTTTGATTGTATGCATTTAGATGATGAAGATTAGAATAAAATTTTCCTAAATATCCTTTAATATCTAGAATATGTGTTTGTGAGTTACTTTTGTTCCTTCCTTAATCTTCCAGGGTCCTGACCCCAAACCCAAATTGGTCAGAAGTAGGTCTGGTCTGCAGCTACTGCAGCAGAAATTGAGTATAATACCACATTGAACTCCAGCAGCAATTGAAAACACCGGCTGATTAATATTTATTAACTGCCTTTGTTCATGTTTCCAATATTTTGGCAAGGTCATCTTCTCTAGCCTTCAGAGATTAAACAGAAAGAAGCTGCTTACAATTCCTCCCTTCCCACTTGAACCCAGAATGTCCACAGACACCTTAGCCAGTGCCCACCTCATCCCATAGCTATTCTTGAGTTGTGACTACGTGAAGTGACAAAGTTTGCATTTAGTGTTTCTGAAATATCACCATACTTTTCAGTCCTTCACAGGTTGCAGCTTCTGATTTTGCAAACCATGAGCATGACATAATATGTTCAGTTTTCTGAGATCATCCCAATTTTTATATATTCCATTCAATATATAAATACTATTCAATGTATAACAAATTTTGTTTTTATATTTTTCTGGTTTCATGTATGTTCCAAAATCAGAAAAAAACTATTTGTCAAGCCCTAGCATCAAATTTTTTTCTAAAAAACAATCACTGTAAATAATCTCTGCCTCCAAGAAAGTTGCAATAGGTGTAAGTAACTTTGTACATCATTGACTCATTCAAAATAAAACATTTACCGCATGCCTACTATGTGTCAGGCCTGTGACAGGTGCCCTCCAAAAACTCACAATCTAATGCAGTTTTGAGCAAGATCCTCTAATCAATTAAGAACATAATAAATGATCATTGTTCATAATTAATTTCTACTCTATTGAGTAGAGGTTGTAACAAATAGCTCAGGCAAACTACATGACAAGGAGAGAGGCTGGAAGAACAGAAGGCTCTAGTAACATATAAATTACTTATGCCTTCATTTATTTCCCCAAAACCTCATTAAAGTCTTCAGCTAAGAGGACAACAGGCAGTTTGGGGCCGCAGCCCTGGTGCCGACTTGTGTTCATGGGTTAGTAAGAGAAAAGGGACTCAGTGTCCCCAGGGGCCCATCAATGAAGGAAGAGAATGGCTTTCTCCTCCTTATTCCTCTGGGAGCTTGGAATAACAGTCATGTCTTTGTACAGTATGTTCCAGAAGCTGTTACTTGTGAACTAAGACAATAGGGTTGATGGTAAGCTGGGCTGATGGGGGGAGAGGGGAGAAAAAGACAAAGAGAGACAGAGAGGGAGAGGAAGAAAGGGGGAATTGAGAAGAAGTTGGGAGGAGAGAAGAGAAGACGGTTAAACAAAAGAACAAAACAGCAGTGATAAGAAAATGTTAGAAATGAAGTGATGAGTTCAGGATCACAGAATCCCAAACTAGAAGCATAAACTCATTTTTCCAGTCCTCTCTTAAAACCATGAAGAGACTGAGGCAGAGTGGCAGAGGAGGGACCAGGACCTGGCTCTTTTGATCCTCAGAGTCCTTTCCCCAACATTTACTTTGCTACTTTATGATTTTGAGGATTTTGAGAAATTCTGTGTCTAGCTACAACCGAGCCCTATCTAGCACCTTGCACTGTGTGGAACTCTATAAATATTCAATGACAAGCACCCGGGTGGTGATGATAAGAGCAATCATATCAGTATTAACACAAAGCTTTCCTCAGGTCCTTGAGTTGTTTTCAATAAGGAAAAGTCAATGACAAGGGAAACAGCCAAGGTATAGAGCCTTGCAGAGATCTGTCGTGTTATTTTTAGTTTGGAACTCCTCCCGGTTTCAGAGTTCTTTCTCCGTGGGGTTTTCTCCTTAATAGCTGTTGTGTAGGATGCAGGTGGCTGTCAGGATGAGAGGGAGATGTCTAAAAACAAACGAAAGAATGGTTTTCAGCCACTCAGGATTAATGGCATGGACGCTAATCTAGCCAGCGGTAGCTTATTGCTCGGGAACTGGAAGGGGTGTGAGAAAAAAGGAAGCAGCAGGGAGGAAAAATGGAGCCTTTATAGAACTGCCCAGAAGAATCCAAAAGAGGAAGGTGTCTGGAAAATGCCTGGCATAGGGCATTTTATAAAATTCTGATGAATAAATAACTTGGCCTCCTGCTCTATCTCTTATAACACAGTCTAGGCACAGAGGAGAGGCTTACACATGCCAAAGGCAAAGAAGCAAAAAAAAAGAAAAAAGAAGAAAAGAAAAGAAAGAAAAACAAGTAGAAAATAAAATAATGTGTCAGTCCCTCTTTTGTGTAAGTCCAGTTTAAAGGAGATCTGTTTGAAAGCTAGGAGAGTCCCTTTTGAAACTGTTATTTAAACATCCAAGAACTGATCCTTAAGCACTCAGTGTGTGACTGAAGGTGGATCAGTCTATAACGTGCATTTCACCTGTGAAGTAACACTGTTGATAAAGCAAAACAGTGAGTAAAGTATGCTGCCAAAGACAGAACAGAAATAAGAGCCCCTCCACGTTGCCCAAGGTAGAGATGTGAGGTCTGTAGTTAGCTCACTGTACCTGGAGATTTTAGATGTCCTGGCCATGCAGAAAAGGATGAAGCGGCCAGTAAAGAAGATACTTAGTTCCAGGAGAAGACAGGAGCAAAAGAAAGCTCCACCAGACACTTCTGTACTGCTGTCCAAAACCTGACCTGCGCAGTGGCTGATACGGTGACCCATGCTTAGGAAGGAGAGTGAAGGAGTAAAGCTTAAAGGAGAAGGAGAAAAGGCAGCTGGACATAATTAGTTTTTATACTGAGAGGCAAACATACAGACATCCAGGCAAATAGAAAGAAAGGAAACCCAGTTTTTAGTACAAAGAAATATCCAAATACTCACTCTGATTGCTCTAAAGCTAGTGTGTTTCATCCAACAGAGAATTCTGCAAAGACAGGGATTTGGCTGCACCTGCTTAGCACTTCCATCTATAAGACCACATATTCTAATATTCCTCATGGTTGGTTATCTCCTTCTGAGAGAGTAAGTTCCTTGGTGGCAGGACCCATGTCTATTTCATCATTGTATCTTTCAGTGTGGAGCACGGTGGTTTCGCAGAGAGACACTCTTGTTTGTTGAATGACTAATTGGGGAGGAAGAGTATTAATATTTCCATGGGCTTTCTAAGAGATCGCTCATCTCTCCCCACTCAATCCATCCTTTTCTCCAAAGCCATATTAACTTTTGTAATGTGTGTGGGTAAGCATCTGCTCTCACAACTGTCCATGGGTCCCCAGTGCATGCAGTTTTGTCAACTCCAGCATCACTGACTGATACTCCAGCCCAATCTACATGCCAGCCTTGTCTCACACCGTTCCCCTTTAAACACCCTCTGCCTGAACTGCTTTCTAATTCCCAAGTACTCTCCATACTTCTCCAGTTCTGTACCTTCACTCCTGCTGCCTAGAAGAACAGCAGTTGGCAGACTTGGCTTTAACCCCATCTCTATTAGTTCATTAGCTATGTGACCTATAGCAATTTTTTTAAACCACTGAGTCTCATTTCCCCATCTGTAAAATTAGGAATTATACTATCTACTTCACACAGTCACAGAGATAAAGTTGGATAATGTTATAAAACCACCAAGCATAATAGGTACCCACGAAGTGTTGGTCCCTTCTTTTAATTAGCTTTCAAGTTTGAGCACAAATGTTAACTCCTTACTATTGTAGGCAGAGGAGCCTCTCCCTCCCCTGAACTAGGCAAGCACTTATGGGAGAATATTCTTGCAACAGTGAGGGAGGTGCCATCTCCAGGTCAGCCAAGTACACCTTGGAAGCAAATGGGCTGGCAGGTGACATGGCCACATGTCCTCAGACGTAGAAACCTAGAGTCACAGGGCTAGAACATCCTTAGAGATTATATAACTAGATCTCCTCTTTGATGGATAAGGTCATTGGACTGGACTCCTCCCTTCAGCTCTTTCCTTTTCACTATGCCATGAATTAGGGCCAATATTCACTGAACCAACCAGAGGCATAGGAATGCCCTGTGCTGAGACTAGAGCTGGAACTGTAGGCCAAAGAACTTCTTCATAAGTGTCTAGTTCATTGCCTTGTTTCCAGAGAAAGATGCATGTTTTCTTCACCCCACACTTATTGGGCTCCTACTTAGTGTTGGGTTCACACCTATAAGGAGGATATTGAGATGTCTGGGACAGATACCACTCTACCTTTAAGACTCACAATTTAGCTAGGGAGGAGTCATGTGTTCAAATAATTGCCATGCAGTCTGGGAACCATGTCCACACCACTGTAAGAGCACCATAGGATGAGGAGGAGCACCCTGGAGGAGCACAGAAATCTTCACAAAGAAGGGGAAAGATGACATTGATCTTGGAGAATAAGAAGCTTGCTAAGTAGACAGGTATTAGGAAGGGTACTCCCACTTGATCATTTATTTTCATTGTCCACACAGTTACAGTAGCATATGCTGGAGGTGAGGCCGCACACCTGTGCCCACTGTGACTGTCTTCTCATCACAATGGATGATCCAGCTCCATGAAGGGCAGCCAAGGACTATCCCAAGTTGTGCCAAAGTCAGGGATATTTGTGAGCCAAATATCAGTTACTCAATATCTTCCCTAATCTATTTGTTTTATATCAATTGCTTCCAAGTGTTCCCCATTACCTCCTTTATTGCTGGGATTAAGATGGGTCTAGATAAGAGAAACCAGAAGCTGAAATATGGACAGTTTGATCCAAAAAAAGAGAAAAGCTCTTAAGTGAGAAATAACTGGGTAACCTCTCAAAAGAAGAAGTATTTTTGCACAATGGGTCAGTTGGGTCCTCCATAAAGACGCTCCAAGATGGAGTTAAAAGTGTAAGGACTTGTCAGAGGTGGGGCCAGTGAAAAATAAAGAGGAGAGAAAGCAGGAGTGGATGGGGAAGGCCTTCAGACCATAACAGAGGTCTGAAACCTGCAAACAGAAAGGGGAAAGAACCGAGGATTGGGTAGAAGCTTGAGTGCAAAGATTGCCCATAGACGAGAAATGACTGGCCTTGTACCCTGCTGAGCTCAATCACTGGCTCAGGCTGCATGGGCAGGGCGTGGCTCCGGTTCAACATCCACCACTGACGACACACCTCTCAGTAGATTCTTTCCTAAATGGAGACCTGAGCAGCACGTCTTCATGGCGGCTGAAGCCATGAAGCCACGACACAGGCTGTGTCATCCGGGAACAAAAGAATTTAGAGGGGCATTTACTGCTGATAGATAGTAGAAACTTGTTCTAGGTATGTGGGGAGTTAACACGGATCTTAAGATAATAGATTAATTATAGTCTCTATTTGCCAGTTAATTATTGGTATACCTGGCAGGAAAAACTCAATCATTAAGATTCATGACTGGTCTGGTTTGAAGGTAAATCTTTGAGCCTTGAGTTCTTAGCTCTCTATGAACCAAAATTCCCCAGCCTCTAAGCAAGCCACTCATCTGTCTGATCACTAAAGGAAAAGAATTGTAAGTCAAAGTTCTTAGCCAGACAGAGAGACAGCCTGGGGAAGGGAAAGAGGAATAATCCACTAGATCTTGAGCACCTGGACTGTGGGGTCCCATCGGTCTTTTTCCCCAGTGAATTGCTAGCTGTCCCCAGTATCTGGCACATGGAGACCCTCAATAAAAATGGGATGAATGGACAAGTGGATAAACAGGTGAATGTTACCCACCATCTCGAAGGAGAACATTTCTCTCTAGCACTTACGCCTCAGATTACGTTAGATTCTCAGACATACTAAAATACTTTTGGTTTTGTTTTCTGTATTTTTCACACACCATGCTATATCTATTGCAGTTCTTTGGTGGAGAACAGAATTTTTTCTAACTAGTTTAGGTAACAAGTGATTTATTAAAGGAAATCGAATGGCTTATAGAATTACTTGGTGTGCTGAAGAAACAAAGTCTAGGTTGAGCTTTCAGGAAAGATTCTGGAAGCACACTGCAGGATTGGACCGTCAGAGAGCTGCTGCTCTTCCACAACCAGGAAGTTACCTCCTCCAGAACCACACTGCTGCTGCAGTAACCAGGAAACTGCCAAGATTGGGAATCCTCGACCGCTGCCAGCTCCGGATAACACCACACCCATGACCATGTGGATGAATGCCTCACACTCTGCCTCTCACCACCCATGACAGTAGTAAATAGCCTCCGGAACCTTTGGCAGTGCTGCTGCAGAAAAGCCAAATGCCTCTGCGTGTGTATTGGTTACAGAAGCAAGGCCCCACCCCATTTCTAGCTTCCTGATTGGTCAAAGTCGAATTACCTCAGAAAGCTGCCAGGGAGTTGAGAAAATGTAGTTTTCAGACTTCTAGCCTCTGCAGGGTAGAAGAAAGCACCCTAAAAGAAGCGCAGAATGATTGGAACGAACCATTCCATAGTAACTCCCCTTTGAGGAAACCTCAGAGAAGGTCTTATCTGCTTATATTCTATCAGTTGCAAACTATCTTCAGTCCAATTCTAAGGTAAGGTGGATTTTACCCTGACTTGTGAAGAGATTTAAAATAACTTTTGTGAGTTTTCTGTGGATCTAAAAAAAAGAAGAGTCATTGGTCTTTAGTTATCTTTCACAATAGGACATCAACCATAGACTCTGGTTCCCTGGATTCTCTATCCCGTTCAGAATGCCATAAAGTCGTTCATGCCACCCTATAAATATGACTTTTGTGAGGTCAAATAGTTAACAGTCCTTAAATAGTCCATAGCAACCTAAACCACAACTCCTAGGCTTGGCTTTTGGTGCTCTTGTGGCTTCTGTATCTCTGTGTAGGGAGTTTTGGTGCAATCATTATAACCTTGTTGGCATTAGTCAGTCAAAAGAGACTTGTTAAGCTCTCACTGCATACCAAGCACTGTTTGCAAATGTAATAGGTGTGTTGAATAAGTCTAACTTGTTATGTTCTCACAGCTGTTTCTGTCTGCCATTGTCTCCTGATGGTTTTTCAGTGGGTAAGCATCCCTGCTTCCATATCAAAATCCTGGCAGGTGTGTGGGTTTTCTGCTCATTCCTAGGTAATAGGAGAGTATTGAGGCACCTTAAGCCACATGGACATTCTCACTTTAGTTACAATAATGTCCAGTCCCATGTAATATTAACTCAAGAGGCTGACCTTGACTTCGCTTCATTGTCTTCCCTCCTCAGTCCTGTGGCAACTTGGGAGCTCATAGTGAGGAGGGGGTGCTGGGCACCAGGCTCCCCTCACTGCCCATCACAGTCCTCCCTGCTCCCTCGCTGCCAGCTCCGAAGGGTCTACAGAGAGGAGGAGGGGGCAGAGATTGGGGGATAGGACAGCACCTAACTGACTGAATGTCTGTGCTCTCTGGACCTAGTATACAGTCAATGCTGTGGTCCCTGGGTAGGTGAACTCTTTCTTGTCATGAAGCACTTTTTTTCTCATTTTTTATTTTGTTAAAATATACATAACATAAAATTTACCATCTTAACCATTTTTAAGCATACAGTTCAGTAGTATTAAATGCATTCATAATGTTGTGCAACCATCACCACCATCCATCTCCTGAACTCTCTTCCTCTTGTAAAACTAAGCTCCATACCCATTGAACAGTAATTCCCCATTATCCCCTTCCCCTAGCTCCTGGCAACCATCATTCTACTCTCTGTCTCTGTGTTTTGACTGCTTTCATGTAACACTTCTGTGGCTCTTTGTGGGTGCCCTGGTAGACCTATCTCTCCTGCAGTACACATTGACCTACCTGGGGAATATATCTCTATTCTTGGTGGCCTCTTGCAACTCCCTCCTCATTTCCTGGGCATTGGGCAATGCAACTGTGGCCCTTTTCTATGGATTTTTTCCTCTTCTCCTTCCCTTCTCAAGACAGGACCTGTCCTTTTGCATGGGACCCAAGATGACCCCACCTCACCTCTCTCATGAGGGAGAGGAAATGGGGAAACACTTACGGCAACCTTGACCTGAAAAGACCTGGATCTGGCTGAGGGGGCTGAGAGACATGACAGAGGTCCTCAGAACTGTTTCTTCTGTAAATCTGGAGAGTGTGTGGAGGAGGCAGGTTCTGTCTCACACTTGTTTTGGTAACTAATAACCATCATGTTGATGCCTCAGTCAAACAGGCAAGAATGGTGCCATGGTAGGATCCCGCTGCATGTACTCTCTAATGCTCCTTCCCAGAGATTTGTCCTGACCCTCCCTTTATACAGCAAGTTCCTCAGTGGTAGAAATCATGCTCACATTGGTCTTCTCTTCCATCACTATCCAGCCCTTCCCACCCTTCAAGATCCATGCTCATCTCCTACTTCTTTGGTGAAGTAGGAAGTCTTTCTAGGTCTTTCTGATGGGTTAATATTTCTCAATCTTTCACATGGCCTCTTCAAGTTTGCCTCCTCCATAAAACCCTAATTCACTGACATGCCCCCAACACAATTAGCTCCTTCTTCAGAGTTCCCTAGGACATTTACATACATCTTTACTACATTTCGTGATACTGTTTTTTCCCAACCACTTGCTTTACCTAGTAGCCTAAAAACTCTACAAGGATAGCACCCATTATCTTAGTCAAGTCATACCTCTAGTCTAGCACTATACTCATCCATAGAAGGCAAACAGTTCATTCATCCAACACATGTTTGTTGAGCAAGCACTAAAGACACCATGGTGAACAATAGACAAAGCCCTTGCCTTCATGGGACTGAAATGAACAAATGCATTTGTGGCCCCTCATGGATTCCCCTGACAAATCCTCATCTTTGCCAGGCCCTACACAGGTACAGCCCATTGAAGAGACACAGTGATATTTTCAACTACTTAACATGGTGGCCATGGGACACCATCCTCCCTTTTCATAGTATCCATCACACTTTTAAATAGTTGCCACAGACACTCCTGGAGAGCTCCAACTTGTTCCACTCACACGGCCTCACCCATTCAGTGACACAGTTTATTCAAATGAAGTCCTGGTAGAAGTCCTGAAAGTCTAATATTGAGGGCTATTTCATGCTTCTTGAGAAAGACAATGTTCCCCAGGGGGCATGTCCTTCCCCATGAGTCACCTGAGTACATACCTAGTCCAGGGCTTCTCAGCAGTGACACCAGATCTGTACATGCAGAGAGGGAGGAAAAAATGCTCACATAGCAAATTTTGTTGTCTTCACTTTCCATAAGGGAGGATGGCTCACTGAGATTCCAAGTTATGGGATTACTATTTTGTTGCACTTCTTTGTTGGGGGGTGGGGAGGACAACAAAAATAAAACAAATCATACCTGAATAGTGGAGGTGAGCAATAGCTGAGACTAAATCTATCAGTGCTAACAAATATTATGATCAAACTCATTGACAGCAACAGTCTCCTCATAGAGAGTGACCTAAGGGCAGTGGGGCCTAGAAAGGCCCTTCTACTCAAAGAACATTCTCCCTATGCTCTATACCATAAAACAAGAAATTCTCAAGATGGAGCTCCTGCTAAGGTAAGATGTCTGTAGAAGCTTCATGTTTGGATAGCTGGGCAAGGCAGTGGGCATAAGAAACACCAGTCACAGGCGAGTGAACAGGGAAGAGCCCAAAGCCGAACCCCTGCCCCGTCGCGACCTCAGAAACACCAGTGTTAGTTGGTAACGATGTAGGTCCCTGGGCTCTAACCATTTTGGTTCAGAGAGCAGAGTCCAAAACAGTATAGGATTTGCTGTAGCTTTTGCTATATGCGCTACAGGATTTACTCTCTGCAGATTCCATTTGTCAAATGCCTGTGCTTGACCTCAAAGGATGCAGGATAAGGGAGACCTGACAAGAGAGAAGTTGATGGGCCATGTCCAGACTTTGGGTTGGCACAGAGAAGAGCGTGTCCCAGGGAGGCAGAGCTGTCCCAGGGAGGCTGGGCTCTGGAGGAGGTGGTGTTTCAGAAAAGACAAACTCCACATCAGATCGATGCACAGGCTGCCAGTTCCTGGGAGGAAGGGAGGCAGCCATCCTATGTTCAACATGGGATTATACATAGAAAAGACTTAGCAAGGGTTTTTGTTAAAATCTTTATAGTTTCTCAGAAGCCTTCCTAAGCAAGACTCCTTTGTCCACAGTAAACCTTTCTAATAAAAGAGGGGTCAGTACCATAAAACAAAGTTGTGAATCAGCTGAGCTGCCAACTTTCTGAAGACCATCACAAGCCTGAGGCTGGGCTTAGGTTGGACTGAACTGTGTTTTCCAGGTCTCTTGACTCAACTAGCCCATCCAGAGCATCCCTGCAAAAATGAGATATCACTTCAACAAACACCATTCATCCTCTCCTCTCATTTGGAGTTGGTTTTGCTTTATGGCACTGACAATGAAGACTAGAGCAGAAATGAGACATTCAGCTAACCAGAGTCTATCTAGCTTTACAACCAGTGGCCTATAGAATCCACACATCACAGGGACTGCTGCAAAAATAGACCAAGATGATGCTGGATCTGCAAATGTAAATGCAAAATTTAAACATGATATTCTGCCATAGTGGTTCTCCATTTTGGACCTTTGTTTCTATTTCAGAGCCCTCATTATTTTATCCCCCACCCCAACCCCTAACAGATGCCCTGTAGAATCCAAATTCCCTCATTTGCTCTCTCTGTTCCCTGTCCAGAATACTTCCCCCTTTTGTTTCTCTGTCTTGTACCTTCTAAGATCCTGTTCTGATTTTCAGCCTTCTATCAAGGCATACTTTGAGTCAGGTATTCATCCACAATCCAATCAGCCATGGCCAGGAGAGTCACTCCAGGGCTCTAGTTGGTACAGCAAATTGCCTGATATATCCATTATACCAGGGCATCACTTACTGTCCCTGAACCCAGAACCCTGGAGGAGGCAATGTAAACTTGGTACTTTCCTCACATGTAGGATCAGTCTAATCATTGTATATGCCCACAGTGCTATTTTTATATTTAAAGGAGTTAATCTATGTGAAATGCATAGAATAGTGTAGGGCACGCTGTAATTGCTATGAATGGCATCATTATTCAAGTTGTACTACAACCACTTTTGCTCTGGTTTGCAGGATGCTATTTCCTTGACTCCCAACTTAGTTTGTTTGCCTTCACCCACACCTTTCAAGAACATGTACCTCCACAACTGCCAAACTTATACCTCTCAGGAGACATATTCTTTTCCAGTACATCTTATAACACAAACACTTAGACAAGCAAAGGTGTATGACTCCCAGTGTAAAAATGTCCAGAGCTGGTCTAAAATGACCCAAACAAGGTTAGCCTTTATCTTTGGGAAAGTAATTACAAAAACCAGATCTGAAAAGAAGAAAGTTGAAATCACAGAAGTGACAGGCAGAAATGCCCTCAGCAAACTCTGCCCCTGAAGTTGCATGTTTTGTTCTACTGGTTCATTTAACAAGGAAGCAATTCATTAATATGAATAACAGGTGAAAAAGGACTATCACACTGAACTTTTCCAGACAACCAAAGTGAGTTATGCATTTGCATGACATCCCTAAGTAATACTACGACAAGGAATCCGGGGAATTTAAATAGTACAGGAAGATTGCTATGGATCTCAGCATAGTTCATCCAGAATCGACTTATGCAATGCCTTATACAAAATAGGCATTCAAACTTTTGTTGATTTGATAGAGAGTAAATAAAGTACAAAGAGAGACAGTCCTGCCACAAAGCATTATCCAAACAAACAAGGTAAGAAATTGCTCAGCCTCAGTTATGATGTGTGTTATGACAACAACAACCACATTTACACTGTATTATTTCAAATTTCTCATTGGATATTCCCAACTATTGCCCTGCAAGCTAAGTAAGGCCACTAGTATCCAGTTTTACAGATGATAAAATTGAGGATCAGCAACTTGCTACTACTTGCCAATAAAAAGAACACAGAACTAGATAGAAGCCAGATCTCCTGACTCCTGTGCCCTCTCGCTGCCCCACCGTGGCTCTCTGTGGTGCGTTTCTGGTGCAAACTATGGGAAGAACCTTCTAAACAGTGAAATCAACTGGTTGAGAAGTAATTGGTGTCTTTTAAAATGTTCTCCTTAAATCACCATTGTGTCACAATACTCCGGGAAGCGGCTTGGGAACTAGTGCCCACCATGTCACTCATCTTGCTTTATAATGAAGGTTAATTGATTAAAACCTCTGAGCAATTCTATCACAAAGAAACCTATGTAACTTATAATAGCTATGTATTCCTCAAACTTATCTGACCATAAAACTCTTTTTGTGTGTATTATTTATTAATATTACACAGAGGAGTATTCTTTGGAAGATATTTGAGACTGTGTTAAAAATAATTCTTCAGTGACATAAGTAAATTAACTGAAAAATTATGCCTCATTCTACCTTGCCTGATCCCCAGTTTCTTGGGCCCAAACTAATTTCTAGAAATAATACTAATTTTAAGTAAGATATCTGGACATGCACTGTGCTACTAGGAAACATATAAGGGGAGATGAAACTAAATAATTGAAGCAGGTTTTAGGAGGGTGGATTAATATAGAAGTGGAGTTTCTACCTCCAACCTTCCAATGGCCTACAGACACTCCCGGCAGCCTTCACACCTCATTTTTTCTTTCCACCTACCTGGCTTTTCATTTATCTAGGTCTTTGTCAGTATCTTGAGGAGTAAAGTATTTCTCCTTCCATTCCTCTTCTGTGGCTTTTCCATGCAAAGAGCTTTCTCTAATTTGCAGGGAGAGGAAAATTTTGCCTTTCTTGAGATCAACATCTTATATATAAAATGGAAAGGTCACCCTGTAGTTGCAAGGAACAATGACCAGCGGCATTAAGCAAAAAGGGAAAGGAACTCATATGCCTTCCAAAAACCTTTATCAAGCATTAATTAACCAACCGATTGAAATCCATTGCACAAACAGAGTGAGAGCCCTTTATTTATCAAGCTACCTTTTCACATCTTTTTATCAGTGGCTGTGGCACCCCCGTTCACTGCTAAAGCACCTACTCTTGAAGAATTAATTTTAACTCTACAGACACCACACTTTTGCACTCATATTAAATTCCTCAAACCAAGTTGCCAATTTATTGCACATGTATCCCATGACATGGTTCAGGACACGCTATCCCAAAATATGACACCTTGGAATCTGAGGAGGCAGCAGAAGCAGGAAGGTCATTCTCACCTTCTCCCTCCCTTCTGCCCTGAAACCGCCATAAAATCTGAGCTGACTTTTCCCTGAAGCAGGTCACAAGACTGTCAGGCCAGAGGGGTCCTCTCTACACCTGCTGGAAAGGAACCAAAGACACAGAGCTGCCAGGACAAATGTGAACAAACAGGCCTTGCGGAGCCCTCAAGTTTGCTACCAGTAGATCACACCCCCTTTGATCATAGTCCTACACGACTATCCACTCGTCATCAAAACTAAGCATAAAAATATGCAGTTTTCCCTGTTTCTTTGAGTCTTCATGTCTGAAGGTTCCTGTGTCATATAAACCTTATATTAAATATATTTGTATATTTTTATCTTGTTAATATGTCTTTTCTTATGGGGAGTCTCAGCCATGAAACTTGCAACGGGGGTAGAAAAGATACTACATTTTCACCCCTGCATCCACTTGGAGAAATATGTGAGCTTCCTTGCCTGTGACCTTTCCCAGAAGCAGTAACGTTTTAAGATGTTTTCTCTATTCCTTGGCCTCACCCTGGGTCAAAGGAGTGTTCAGGGTTTAGCCCTCTGTTGCTTTCTGCAAAGTTGGGTTTTCCTTCTCAGAGGATCCCAAGTGGCTTAGGCTTCCCAGAGACTTTTCTCCTACTCAGGTTCTCATCTCTAGGGTTTCTTCTTTACTATCAGGGCAGTGCTTCCAGGAAAGAGTCTTGAAGTTTAAGACAAAGTGACCCAGAGAGCATAGATCAGCCTGTCCTCTGGCCCCTAGGCTGCAGACGCTGACTCCCTTCGTGGCCCAGCCTTCTCTCCCCAACAGGGAGCACATTTATTCTGGGAGCGTTTCTCAAAAGCGGAGGTGGGTTAGCGCCTTCCTGAGGGCCAGCTGGGAGATGCCACCATTTCCACCTTCCCTGCCCCCATTATCTCCAGCAGATGTTTCCCAAAGGGACAATGCACTCCTTCACAGCTCTTCCCCGGGAAACAGCAGCTGAGAACCGTGGTCCTGGAGCAGAGACCACCACACTCCACTGCTTGCTTTGGTCAGGACAATGCGGCCAACGGTGCGCGCTTTCGAGTCACCTTTCTGGGAAGTCCAGCACACTGTCATCTCTTCTATCTCTCTTGCCCGCAGAGAAAGAGCAAAATTAACTTTCTAGATATTCCAGTGAATGATTCTTTCTTGAGGGCTTTCACCACCTAGGGCAGAAAAAAGTGCCCTATTCAGATGATTCCTCTTCTTAGCTGCTTGTAATGTTCACTCTGTATCACTCTATTTAGGTTAGAAATGGTATTTTTCTTAAAGGTTAAGAATAACACTTTCTTTTTTTTTTGAGACAGAGTCTTGCTCCGACACCCGGGCTAGAGTGCTGTGGTGTCAGCCTAGCTCACTGCAACCTCAAACTCCTGGGTTCAAGCAACCCTCCTGCCTGAGCCTCACCTGTGGGACTATAGGTGCACCACCACACCCGGCTAATATTTTCTATTTTTAGTAGAGACGAGGTCTCACTCTTGCTCAGGTTGGTCCCAAACTCCTGACCTCAAGCAGTCCTCCCGCCTCCGCATCCCAGAGTGCTAGGATTACAGGGGTGAGCCACTGCACTTGGCCGAGGACACTTTTAGATAATAAGTAACAAATACTGTCATTTAAATAACAAAAACAAACATGCATTTGAAATACACCTAAGTGCTTTATAAATGTTAATGCATATATTATATAAATATAATTAATGTTAATAAATATTAATAAGCTTACATAACAATGCTATGCAATAGGTACTATTATCTCCATTGCACAGTTCAGAAAACTGAGGGAGTGAAAGGTAAATTCCCTACACAGCTAGTACAGCGAGTAGAACAGCTGGAGCTACTTTACTTTTCTCCTCTCAGCCCCTTTGTCCTGGTGTCCCCCTCCCTAAGAGGTCTCACTCTCCCTGTGGAAATTTCCTCTCTCTCTTTCCCTCCCCCACACAATTAAAGAAAAAATTATTCAGACACTTGTTACGATGAAAAGGAAGACTTTATTCGAGGCTACCGAGTTGAGGGGTATTACAGTAGCAGACAGAGGTCAGGCTCAGCTCCGAATACAAGGACAGGTGGGGATTTACAGCCAAGGAGCAGGGGGAGGATGTCAGTGGACAAAACAGCGCTAAGAGGAGACATCAAGTATGGGGGATTCTTGCTGAACCAACCTGACAAGATTCTGGCTGAGGCCAGGTCAAGGACTCAGACATCAAAGGTGGGGGATGAGGAATCTGATCAGCTATCAAAGGTGACCTGATAGCAAGAGTGAAGGGATTCTTGCTAAAACTGGGCTAGGTATCGGGGCCAAGGCTAAGGCCTAGTCTGGAACAGGGCTGAGGACCCTGACTAAAGTTTGGTCAAGGAGAGGGTCTTTGTACACACACACCCACCCACACACACACACACACACACACACACACACCAGGTTGCCCCCTGGCAGTCCCCCTAGTGTTATTCCTTTTCTAAGAAATAAGGGCAAGTTAATGATTAGAAAGCGTGAGCTCCAAATGCTGCCTCACTTTGTATCCTTGAACCCTGGGATAAGTGAGGATATGCTGAGCGGGGATTCTTTTTTCCATGGAACTTCCTGAGAAAGTGTTGGATGGTGGGTGTAGGGGAAAAATAATTTTTTCTTCAACCCCCATAGGTTATTACTTGGAGTGAACCCCTGCAATAAAGATTAACAAGAGAAAAACAAACAGAAGTTTATTAACATGTATATTTCACATATACATGAGTGATACCCAGGGAATGAGTCGTTCTCAAAGAAGTGACTTTGAATTTCAGCTTATCCAACATCTTCAACAAAGCATAGTAAATTTTTAGAGAAGTGACAAGAAAAAGGAAGAGGACTTTGAGTCTCTAGGGCAGCAAGTCAATGACAGATGAAGGCTAGTTAGTAAAGCTTGTTAAAATGTAGATTCCTCTGGTACCATCTCCAGGCCAATAAGATCTAAACTTGTCTTCAGTGATGTTAAAAAAAGAAAGGAAAAAGAAAATCTTTAGATGAATTTAAATTTAACTGAGTTTAACTGAGCAAAGAACAATTTGCAAATCATTCAGCCCTCAGAATCAGAAGAGGTTCAGAGAGCTTTGCAGAATTTATGGACAGAAAGTGAAAGTGAGGCACAGAAACAGCCTGATCGTTACACCTGTGACGGACTGATGCGCAGCTACTGTGATTGGCTGAGACTCAGCTATTTGTTACACATATGTACTCCCAAATTAGACTTTCACTTAGGCTGTGTACTAAGTTAGGTTGCAGTTCATTACCTAGGGACTCCAAGTACAAAACCAACCTCAGGCCAAATTTCATGTCACGTGGTTAACCTTTGTTCTTCCTGGCAGAGAAGGTGGGTGGGATACCTTTTGTCTTCATAAATCTATGTCCTGCTTTTAGACAAATAGAGGAAGGGCAGACAGCTTTCCTGCATCTGGCTCGAAAATCCTTTATATTGTGGGATGGCATATTCTGGTCTCCCACATGGGGAAAGGAAAAACAGAGCCATCAACTGGGGGCCCAAGCATTGGCACTAGGTCTCCTCGGTGGGCCCAGTCCAGGGGAGCACTGCAGGAGAGACAGGAGGCAGGAAAGTCAAAGCAAACACCCTCCTTCATCCAGAAGAAGATTTAATGCTTTTAAACTGGTTTTCAACTACATAACAATATTGCAAGAGGGGAAAGGAGTGCTATAAGCATATCGTGCCATGATTTCAGACAAGGGATGTTTAGCACCCCTACAGATTTAAGCACACAGCAGGGTTAGGAAAAATTGTGAAAAAAATTGAAATGAGCAAAAAGATGTTCTTTCAACGGAATGCTACACATTGTCCGGAGCAGGCTCATCTGATTCTGTAGAGGTCTGTGCCTTTCTGTGTCATCTGCTATTTTGCAGCTCTGCAGAGGTAGATAGTAACTCGTGAATTACTAATAGTGATGGAGATAATTACTATCCATAAAAAAGCAAATAAATTTTGTCCTGCAAAATGACAATTGATTTCCACCCTTTGGCACCGGCTATTTTTGCATCTATTAGAAAATTAATTTCGGCATTTCTGATTTCTTATATACATGACTGGTCTTTTTGAATTTTCCTTTGAACTTGTTGTAACATCTTACTAGTTCTCTCAATATTAATGAGTTAAATAAAACCGTTGACATGTGTGCATTCTGTAATTGTATGTGTAGGGGAAAAGACATATCTTTTTTCCCCATCTTAACTTCGTGGCTGAGGGCCCTATAATGAAAGATTAACAAGAGAAAAGCATACACATGTATTTAATATAAGTATTACATGTTGCAGGGGTCTTCAGAAGTGAAGACCCAAAGAAACAGGAAAACCTGTGTATTTTTATGCTAGGTTGGATGAAGAGTGGACAATCGTGCGTTAGTGTGATTGGGGAAAAGGGGTATGACCTAATGCTAATAAAGTGGGGAGAACTCAGCAAGGTCTGTTTGTTTGTCTGTCTGTTTGTTCAGATTTTTCTCTGTGTCCCTTTTTCTTCAGAGATAGGGATGTTCCTTTCCTCCACGTGTAGGGAGGGCCCCTCTGGAATGAGACTCCTCTGACCTGCTTCAGGGAGAAGGGTGAGGGGAAAGTGAGAGTGGTCTTCCTGCCTCTGCTGTTTCCTCACATGCCACGGTGCTGAATTTTGAGGTAGTGTGTCCTGAACCTCATCATATGAGAGTCATGATTTTACGTTTTTTAAGAAATTATTCTTTAGCAGTAGGGATTCCACAATTTGGTAGCTAACAATGAAATCTTTTCTCACTCCTCCGCTCTTAAGTATGACCCTAAAACTAGAGCAGATGTCAGATCATGCTGGCTCTCAAAAAGAGCCAGGTTTAAAAGTAAATAGGGGCTGGGAGCAGTGGCTCACGCCTGTAATCCTAGCACTCTGGGAGGCCGAGGCCGGTGGATTGTTTGAGCTCAGGAGTTCGAGACCAGCCTGAGCAAGAGCAAGACCCCGTCTCTACTAAAAATAGAAAGAAATTGGCCAACCAACTAAAAA
>CAUYSK010127512.1:0-11282 GCA_963575035.1 Avahi laniger
AAAAAAAAATTAGCCGGGCATGGTGGCTCATGCCTGTAGTCCCAGCTACCTGGGAGGCTGAGACAGTAGGATTGCCTGAGCCCAGGAGTTTGAGGTTGCTGTGAGCTAGACTGACGCCACGGCACTCGCTCCAGGCAAGAGAGTGAGACTCTGTCTCAAAAAAAAAAAAAAAAATATCAGAACTTGAAGAGACTTAAAGATCATCTGGTCCAACTCCCATTTTCCAGGTGAGGAAATGCGCTCAGCTACCTTGTGATCAGCACGCCCCTCACACAGCAGATGCTCAAGGGTAGATTTCACGGTTCTCCACGCAGTGGTTGTTGCTCTAAGCTCTACACAACCGACCTCAAGGCACTACCAGCCTCCTGTTGAGAGAGGAGCCCTTGGCCAAATAACAAGGCTCTGACGATGATGGGACATCAACCTCAGCCTGACCTGGCAGCTTGGGGTTGATGGACACCTGCCGTGCAGGTATGTAAGTGCCCTGAAGCAGTGATTCGACCTGGCCAGGTGAGGCCTCTTAGGGAATGTGAGCTCAAGTTGGGTTTCAAAGAAGTAAAGTTTTAAGGCTTGGGGTATATGAAGAGAAGAGGAGGAGAATGTGCCTCTTCATTGAGGGAGTCGAGGGTAAGGCAGGATGGTTGACCTTTGGTGGGGTGGGGAGGTGTTGACCATGAAGGTGACAGATTCCATGCACCCCATCTGAGACTGGCAGCAATGTTGGTAAATACCAAGGGGCATTTTTAGGGGAGGATCCAACAGAATCTGGAGCAACCAGCTGTGGCACGGGGTGGGGCCTCTGGCTCTGAGTACAGGGCCAGAAACCCCATAAGGGACAATAATAGGGACATCGAGAAGAGGCACAAATTTGGCAGAAATGAGGATTAACTGATTCAATCAATTACTCATAATTCAGCAAACAGCACAAATACAACTCCAATCCTTGATTCCAGGAAACTGAGTTTAGTGGCGTTGCCATAACAACTGTGGGACTGGAAGATGACACTTATCGGCATTCAGGACGTGGCACAGGAGGGCAGCTTCGGGGGATGAATAGAACTTCTCCAGGTGGGTGATGAGCGACTCCAGGGAATTCCAGGACGTGAGAACAGCCTGTCCAAAGACAGGTGCACCGGGGAGTTGGAGTGAGGGGTGCACGTGGGGAGCAGCATCGCGAAGGACCAGAGTCTGCGCTAAGTGGCGTGGACTCGACGCGGATGGTGAGGAAGGGGTAGTTAAGGTCTCGCTAGCTGGTGAGAAAAAGCGAGTATCAGAATCACCGGGAAAGAGAAAACGAGCATCATGAAAGGGAAGAACCTCTGGAGGTGTGAGGTGTGCGTCACAGGATGTGGTGTCCGGTTGTACTTGAGGGTGCAGGAAAGAGAATTCATCTAGAATCTTCCTGACTTTTGATTTTGGCGCTGGGACAGCCCCCCTCCCAGATGGAGGGGAGGTGTGGGTTGGCAGGGCTAGTGGACGTGCGCTCAGGGGCAGCACTGGGTCTCGAGACGGATTTGGGAATCAGCACTGCAGCCCCAGCTCCAAGAGCAGGTGCTCTTCTCACGCAGGACGACACACTCGTATTTCCCCACGGCTGTTCCCGTGGAACAGAGGGTGGACCCTCTTCCCTTGTAGTTTTTTCCCCATAATTGAGAGAGAGATGACAGACCCAGGATTACCATGGGCTTGTCCTGAACCCAACTAAGGAGAAGAAATGGAAAACATAAACCAACCGACCCAGGGTGGGTGAGAAGAGAGACACATGTGGTCCATCGGCATCAAGCTGGGAGGTGCAAAGGGGGTCAGATGGGCCTCTATGAGCAGAAGATTCTAGCATTGTTGCAGCCCCTTAGCCCTCAGGGCTCTGTGTGCAGGAGTGGCCATCTGTGTCACTTGCAACCAGCCTGCTCCATGCAGAGGTCACGGGGAGAAGCTGGAATCCCTCCAGTAACTTTCTACCCCAGGTGCTCAGTTCCCCTCGCTGTGGCTGGGAGGCAGGATACCGGCTCCCTGGGTACCGACAAGGTGGGGCGCAGAGGCTGGGCAGGGCTGGGAGGGCAGGTAGGTCTGCAGGTGCCTGGAGGTGCACAGGGCAGGAGTGGCCAGCAACTCTGGCGTCTGAATTCTGGAGGCCGTTAGCCCTTGGGAAGTGCAGGGTGGCCGGCCTGGGTTGGGGCGAGGACGAGTCCCTGGGGGGCCGTGGGGGCAGGGGGTGGGACATGGAAGGGTGAGCATGGGGCTCTTGGTCCCAGGAGAGGCAAACGGCACACATTTTTCTGGAAGGGAGGTGTCACAGTGACTCCTCCAGCCTGTGCTCCCATCTGCTCCCCTCCCTACCCAGGCCCCAACACGTGCCACTGGCTCGAGGCCAACTGGACAAGCCCACAGGAGTTTGTAATCCTGGGCTTCTCCGGGTGGCCGCAGGGGATCCGCGTGCTGCTCTTCGCCCTCCTCCTGCCACTCTACCTTGCCACGCTGGCGGGGAACCTGCTCATCCTGGCCCTGGCCCTGGTGGCCCCGGCCCTGCGCACACCCATGTACTTCTTCCTGGGGGCGCTATCTGCCGTCGAGGCGGCCTACACGCTGGTGCTGACCCCGCGCATGCTGGCCGGCTTCCTCCTGCCCCCTGGGGGCCAGGCTGTCGCCGCCTCCACCTGTGCCGCCCAGATGGGCCTCTTCGTGGCACTGGGGGGCTCCGAGTGCCTGCTGCTGGCCGCCATGGCCCTGGACCGCTACCTGGCCATCTGCCACCCCCTCTACTACCCTCAGCTCATGACCACTGGCCTCTGCTGGGGCCTTTTGGCCTCCTGCTGTGCGGGCGGCTCCATCCTGGCCCTGGGCCTCACCACTGCCGTATTCCAGCTGCCCTTCTGCCACGGTGGCCTGGTCAACCACGTCTTCTGCGACCTCCCGGCTGTGCTGGTGCTGGCCTGCGGGAACCGGGACCTGCAGGAGCACGTGCTCCTGGCGGCCTGCCTGCTGCTGCTCGTGCTGCCTCTCGTCCTGATCCTGCTCTCCTACACCCGGGTCCTGGTGGTCATCCTGGGAGTCGGGAGTGCCGCTGGCCGCCGCAAAGCCTTCAACACAGTGGCGTCCCATCTCACTGTGGCTGTGCTCCACTACGGCTGTGCCACAGCCATGTATGCCAGGCCCCTGAGCAGCCGCTCCCTGGAGGAGGACAAGCTGGTCTCGCTCATCTACATCAACCTCACGCCACTGCTCTACCCGGCCATCTACACTCTGCGGAACCGGGACATGCAGGGGGCCCTGCAACGGGTGGTCAGCCAGGGGACCCTAGGGCTGGCCCACCAAGCTGAGCTCACCTGATGCTGAGTCCAGGTGGTGGAGTCGGTCCTGAGACTTTCCCCTCTGATGGAAATCTTGCCCTTCCAGAGCCATCCATGGCTCCCCCGTGCCTGCTGGGCATAAACCTGAGCACGGCCTCTAAAAGCTGACCCCAGCCTGGTCCTTCTGCTTCTATTCACGGCTTGAGCTGGATAGGCCTTGGTTGTGAGGCTATCTCCTGAGCATTACAAGAGGTTCAGGCCCCACAAGTGTCTTCTCACTAGATGTCAGTAGCATCCTCCACCCCACCTCCAGCTGCAATGATCAGAAACATTGGACGTTGCCAAAGGTCCCCCGAGGGGCAAAAATCACCCCTGGCTGAGAATCACTGCTCTAAACTCTGGCCACATAGTATCTTTTGAAGAGAAATGAGTATTAATGTATGCGAAGTTTATAGCAACACTATTTATAATAGAAATAGAAAATGTCCAAGAATATACAGCAAACAACTTGTGGCATATTCACTCGATGGAACACTACACAGCAATAAAATAGAATGAACTGCTACCAGCAAAAAATAAGGACAACACAGATGTAATATGGAGTCTAAGAAGCAAGACACTGTGAGTACCTACCACGTGGTTTCATCTAAACAAAGGCTAGTGACAAACTGATGGTGGCTGATGGTTCATGTCATAATGGTGGTTACCTGGGTTAAGGATCTGGGTTGGTGGGGGCCCAGGGGAGATTGCCCGGACACTGGAGCTGTTCTTTATCTTGATTTGGGTGGTAATTATATGGCTATGTACGTGTGTAAAACTCCATCAAGATACACACTTAAGATGTGTGCGCCTTACTATTCAGTCTTTCCTTGGTGTCCATGGGGGACTGGTTCCAGGAAACCCCTAAAACTCACAGATGCTCAAGTCCCTGATATAAAATGGTGTGGTATTTGCATATAACCTGTGCACATCCTCCCATATACTTAACTCACTGCTAGATTGCTTAAAATACCTAATACAGTGTAAATGCTATGTTAATCACTATGCTGTCTTTTTAATTTTAATTGATTTTTTAAAAATACTTATTTTCTATCTGTGGTTGATTGAGCCTGTGGATGCAGAGGGTCGACTGTATGATTCATGCGAGCCAGGAGCAGAGGCAGGCCTTCCACGCTCTCACGCCCTCCTCCGGCTGCTTTATGTCCCTGTGTCCTCCTCTCTTTCCTCCTATGACAATCCCTACATTACTCAGGGATCAGCCCAGATACCGTTTTCTCTGCAACGCCCTCCTTGGTACTTTTTCTTCCTCATTTCAGTGACCAGTCACTCTGAAAAATAATTTTGGCATCTGCCTTAGACTGTTAGGGTCTGAGATCTGGCTGTAAAGAGCTATTATTTCATTTCAAGATCCATGAACTTGGCAGTTCTTAATATTTGACAGAGGAATAAACCATAGAAAAGCCCTGGGTTGTTTTGGGATCTCACATACTAACTATAGGGCCGGGGATATAACTCTTGAATCCTACAAGATTGAATCCTCCTCTGGAGTCTCTTCTCCAAGAGGGTCTGAGTTGGCTGTGAGGAAGGACCCCAGTTGGCAACTCTGGGGCCCAACTTACCAATGCCCAGCGGCCTGGCAAGTAACAGGCGTGTGAGTTGGTATAAATAACTGCATTTCGAAAACATGACACCCTGATTATATCTCCAAGGCCAGTGTCCGAGATTCCACGGGAGGAACTTTTCCTTACGACGTGACTAAGGACCATCCTCAGCCTAAAAACATTTCCTGAAGGGCCCATTCAGGAACCAGGAATCTTAGGGGCAGAATTGGTGCAGATAAGTTCAGCCTACCTGTCCTCCTGGCTGGAGGTGTACGTCTATCACGGCCGATCTGGAAGCTGGGAAGAATTATAGCTAAGCAGGCCAGACAGAGCACAAGACTTTATTTTTTTACAGTAATTTCAGGCTCACAGCACAATTGAGAGGATGTACAGACATCTCCCGTGTACCCCACCCCCACACAAGACAAACTCCTCTTGAGGTTATATGTCAGAATCCTGAGAAATGTGCGTTGAAGGTGTCTTCCTACCAGAACGTTTTGTGTTTGCTTCTGAAAGTTGTTTCAAAGACCACAACAAATTTCTATGTTAATTGTTGTTTTTCTACTGGGACAGGAATAGAACAAAGTCAAAATTCTAACTTATGTGAGATGCAAGTCAGAGCTTATGACTCAACCAGGTAAGCTTTGCCTACCAAGAAACAGACAGACAAGCTTTGGGTCTCTGGTCTACCTCCTCCCAGGATGTACAGCCTTTTGAAAGTTCTGAATTCGTGAGTTATGTCAGGGCCATCTCCCTACCTGGTGTGGCCCGAAGGCCTGTTTCTTGTCCTCTATGGTCTGTAACACTTAAACCCACAGTGCAGCTGCAGCATCAACTCACAAACTTTATTTCTGGTTTTCAGGACCCTCTGCATAGCTGGCATCTGGAAACTTCTTATTTTCTTACAAGCTGAATTACGCATCGAAAAGAATGTTAGCCTTGTGTTGCCCATCATTTCTAGCTGCTTATCGTGGAGGAGTTTCCACTTAGTCCATCAGATTGCCTGAAATGGGAGCCCTAACCTTACACGTTTAACACGTAAACAGAACTTATAAACTAGTCGATTGAGAGGCATCAGAAGACGTCACAAGATTGCCAGCTTCCAGACTCAGGGCTCTGGAATACTTGCCAGCAAACAGCAGGACAAATGGCAGGGGGTGCTGCAGATGGAACTCTGGTTTGGTAAATTCATCTTGTTCCAGGTATCATATATAACACAGAGACGAGGGTGTGCTTTAGTATAGAAAGTCTTGATAGATATTATCCTATATATTATGGTGTATATCTCTACAAATTCAAAATTATGTTCGGCTCACCAATGCAACTAAAAAATAAAGATTATTTTTATGTAGCACACTCAGGAACGTAACCCCTATATAGCTCTGGGATTGTTCTGATGCTTAAATCATTAAGACAACAGATATAATAATCTATTCCCATATTTAAAAGCTTAATATCCACAGTTGACATACATACGCTTTATAATTAAGCATAGCCTATAAAAATATATCACTCTAGCACTATTATCCTCCCGTCATTAGTGTTAACAGAACAAGTTTTCCCTAATCTACCAAACTGCCAGAATTGTAAGTTGGTGCGGTGCTCTGCAGAGGGTGGCGATGGCTCGGGGCTCTTCCACACGCAGAACATCCCCAGGCTTCCATTCCCAGATGTGTTGTGACTTCTTGGCGATGACTTTCTCTCGCGCTCACCCATACAGTTTCTCCCTGGTGTGGATTCTGTGATGCCGAATGAGGTTGGCCTTCTGGGAGAAGGTCTTGCCGCATTCGGAGCACTCGTAGGGCTTCTTTCCCAGGTGAGTCCTCTTGTGGATGATAAGGCACGAGTTCTGGGAGAAGGCTTTGCCGCACTCGCTGCACCCGTAGGGCTTCTCGCCCGTGTGCGTGCGCTGATGCAGAATGAGGTGTGACTTTTGGAAAAAGGCTTTTCCGCACTCGCCGCAGCCGTAGGGCTTCTCTCCCGTGTGGATTCTGTGGTGTATGATGAGGCAGGACTTCCGGGAGAAAGACTTCCCACATTCCTTGCAGCCGTAGGGCTTCTCCCCGGTGTGAGACCGGTGGTGCTCCACGAGGCGCGACTTGTGGGAGAAGGTTTTCTCACATTCCGAACACTTATAAGGCTTGTCTACAGCACGAACCAAGAGGCCTGTCTTCCGGGAGGTCGTGTTACCACGACTGCTGCCTCCGCTGGGTCCTTCTTTTGTGTGACTTCCCTGATTGCTGAACCCACTCCCCTGCTCACTGCACCCGTAGGATCCGTCACCCCTGTGGACCCTGTGATGTACGATGAGCTGTGATCTGCGGGGGAAGGCTTTCCCGCACTTGGTGCACTCGTGGGGTTTCTCACCGCTGTTGTTTCCCTGACCTGCGTTCAGGGATTTGTCTTGGCTTAAAGCTTTTCTACACTGGTTACATTCACGTGGATTCTCTCCAGAACGCGGCGTTTCAAGCTTAGAATAGAGGAATAAGTTTCCATGTCTATCACACTCAAATCTCCTTCTTGCAAGGTAGGCCGTAGGACTGAAGTCCGCATTGCATTGCAGACTCTTTCCACATGACTTACATGTGTGGCCTGGTTGTCCTGAAGGGACAAGGTTTGTGTTCTGATGGGAATTTTTTCCAAGTTCGTTGCATTCTTGGAGATCTTTTCTGCTCACATTTTTCTGGTCTAGGTCACTTGAACGTTTGTCTTGGTGTTCCTGTTGTCTACCTACTTGTGTAGCAACTTGCCAAACTTCTAGAAAAAGACATAAATTTGTTAATCTTTCCAGTATCATATCACGAAATTATTTCAGAAATGTTTGGGAGGAGGATTAATTTTGTGCTTTTGAGCCTAATTGCCCAGGCTAAAATAATAACTCTTCCATGACAACTTTCTAGTCACTTGGATTTTGAAAAGAAAAAAAAAAAAGCAAGACATAGGAAAGGGATAAAACATCAATGATTGTAAGTAGCTTTGCTGTGATCGAGTTTCACACAGGAGACTGGCAGAAGAAACAGACAAGTCGAAGTGAGCCAGGAAGTGGCCTCGAGGCAGGGACGTCCTGGGGAACCAGTTCACTGAATGGCGTGGAAGGGGGAGCCCCTGATTCTGCAGTGGCTCCCCACTTCCCTGGTGGAAACACTGTGGCTGGTTTTGAGTTGCCACAATGATGTCGCTGAGTGCACAGCTGGGAAGGTTCTGGCATATCCCTATGTGAGGAGGGAGACGTGACAAGGACAGCCCATCAGGAGATGCGGGTATGCATTTAGGAAATTTGAGCAAAGATTAAGGAAAGGCTAGAGTTTCCAGGGGAATGGAGAGAGAAGAGTGTTTAAGAAATCTGGGCAAAGGACTTGGGCTGAAAGAGGTAAAAGCGATGCCAGTCCCTTGCTGTATTCCTGGGGTACAGGAAGGCTCTTCACTGCCTGCATTCCTGTGTCCTTTCCCCCTTGAGCTCCCTCTCATTCTTCATACCAAGTTAATTTTCTCAAAGCATTACATCCTTCATCGTCCACTCTGCAGTGACTTATCCTGCCATGGACCTATACATCTTTATCATGTCCAATATAAGGACACAACAGTAAGTACAAGCCATCCTGGCCCCAGAATTAGGTTCCCTGCTGTTCTGATGACCATACGGCCACTTCCTGCAGGCACACCATACCTGGCTGGCTGACAGACCCTCACTGGGCCCCTTTTCGTATGCCCGATGGGCCTGGCTTCCGACCAGCCTCCCGCTAAACCCACACAGGTTGTATGTCCTTGGACATGTTGGTTTTGACACCGCTGTGGAATCCACTTTGAGAATCTTAAATGGCAGAGTCTTCATTTTGTACTTAGATCCTTATATGCTTGTATCTTACATTTTAAACCAAAAACTCTACCTGCTGCCTCACCTATGGCACCCCTGCCACCTTTCTGTTTAGAAGCTCAGTTCCTGAGCCCAACTGCTGAATTCCTAAGAGGTAAAGACCATCACCTACTGCTCTCCCCGCATCAAACTGTCGGGGTGGGACCCAGCCGGGGGTATTTTTAAAGCTCCCCATATGACTCTGGTGTGGATCCCCAGTTAATAACAATTGCCCTCAAAAAATGCCTGGCAAAGAATCCCTGTCCTGGAAGGAAAAGAAAATCCCTCCCTTGAAGAGGGATTTAGTGAGCACCCACTGCAAGCTTCCCATGGCAATGAGAACCAATGAAATAAAGGCTCTGCTCCCCGGGGGGTCATACTGAGATGGGGGAAGCTGCACTTATAACTATTAGGCAGAATGGGACTATATTACATGGTTTTGAAAAAGAAGAAATTTAAAAGTCATATAAAAGGTAACACACTAAGGCTGGATAGCAGAGTAACCAGATGCATCAAGTAAATGAAGTCGGCATTAACATCTAAGATCAACTAGAACCAATATTAGAATCGGAATAGCCAACTAGTAATTAAACCCACTAGGCATATGATACGTTTGGGGATGATGTGAGAAGAAACAGAAAAGATGGAAGGAAATTAAGGGAATCTCTTTTAAAAAGGCCTACAAGATCAGAAAGAAAAGACAGCAAAATGAGAAGATTCTGTGGCCTGGTGGTGACTAAGCTATGCTAAGCCAGAGCACGTGAGAAGGAAGTAGCATCTAACAGAAAAGACTGCCAGCTCTCGATAACCCAGCCCCTTCATTTTCTATGGCAGAAACTCGGCAGGCAATCAACATGAGTAAATGCAACACAAAGGCGAACTCTAAGGGACACAATGGTGATTTAAAGCCATCAATTCATGCTGAAGGACAGAAATGGCTGTCACCTGCTTTCAGGTGTGAAGAAACGGATGGGAACTAAAATTCAGGTGTAGCAAGTAAGTTCCCAAGGCATTTCACAGTGAAAGAAAAGAGGAGAAAAGATTAAAAGAAAAATAAGTGGCACAAAATAACAGCTATTTTAAAATAGGGCAAAGCTATGAATCCCTGAACACATGGGAAAGCCTATTCTATAACCAGGGGAAAAGCATAAGACAAATTCTAGAGAAAGACTGAACAGTCAAAGTCTTGGTAGACATAGCAGGGCAGAATAAAAGGATAAATGAAGATAGACTATGTCTTTCTCCACAATCCAGGGGCAGGAAAGTAATCGTGTAGTGCATGGTGTGTGCAGGTGGTACGATCATTTAGGCATCTCAAGGTCTGGGGGCCAAATGTCCACAGCTGCTTGCAGAGGCCCAAGGCCGTGAAGAATGGTTGGCTGGAACAAGAAAGCACCCAAGGTTCTGCTCTGTGACCTCCTGCAGGCTGTTCACTCACCTGGGAAGCTCCACCTGCGCATCTCCTCCTTCTCCACCCATGGCTCTTTCCCCTGCTCCAACCTGGAGATCACAGCTGGTTTGCTGATTTGACACCCTGTTTGTGGAAAATAGTTATAGGATTTGTGCCGAGCCACCCAGGCCCCCTAAGCAAACAGACGGGACATCTCGGTCAAAGGACAGATGTCTCACTTGGGAGATAACTTCACAAATAATCCAAGTGAGATGGAGTCTCTGGCCACTGAAACCTAAGGCCAAGAGACTCCAAGGCGCTTTTAGAATCTAAGCACTTTCATGGTTTTACAGAACTGAGCGAGGAAAGGCGCTCAGACACAGCCTGAGGACCACTGGGAAGCCGTCCTCACCTACAGAGACCAGGTGGCTGTAGTTCTCCAGCATCACATCCCGGTACAGGGTCCTCTGCTCAGAGTCCAGTTGCTGCCACTCCTTCCGAGTGAAGCCCACAGCCACGTCCCCGAATGACAGTGACCCCTGGAAAAGCACGTTCCTGATTAACCTGGAGTGGTCGGCACTGAGGACCATGGCAAAGCCGTGGAGATGATCTTACCACCTTCAGAGTCAGGCTTCCCCATGTTAAGTTATACGGGAAGCTTAGCATGTCCCTAACTTTGTACTACACTTTTTGGGAGAGTTAAATATATATATCATTAGAAAAGAATCTCACTACTGGGTCTCCATTCATTCCTTCAGTGAACGAGCATCTACTGCAGACCTGCGTGCTGCTGGCGTCCTACTAAGTGCTTCAGGGCAAGAACTGACCCCAAGAGCGCTCCTGTTCTAAGGTGCTTGGAGTCCGGTGGGGCAAGAAGAATGTGAAAGCTGTATGGTAAGATCACACCGACGGCTGTGGCAGTGTAGTTAAGCACAGCACACGCGCAGTGCTTCAAAGGACATCACGTTCAAGCAGAGTCACGAAAGATAAAGTGATCTGACGTCTGCAGGATACACTGGGGAAAAGAATCCTTATTCAATACTATATTTCATTTGCTATTCCCAAAGAAATCCATTTTCCCCTCAAACCCCCCATCTTGTTCACACTACAGCTGAATTAATACCTTTCCTCATTCTCAGTGTACTTTGTTC
>CAUYSK010127515.1:0-85205 GCA_963575035.1 Avahi laniger
GATCATCAGAAAATTCAAATTAAAACCACAATAAGATACAATCATATCTGTCAGAATGGCCATTATTAAAAAGTCAAGAAACAATAAATGCTGATGTGGATGCAGAGAAAAAGAAATGCTTATACACTGTCAGTGGCATTGCAAATTAGTACAACCTCTCTGGAAAACACTATGGAGATTCCTCAAAGAAATAAATATAGACTTTCCGTTTGATACATATAGCAAACCCACTACTGGGTACCTACCCAAAGTAAAAGAAGTCATTTTATCAAATAAAGATTATTTTCATCACAGAAACAGAAAAATGAATTCTCAAATTCACATGGAACCACATTAGATACCAAATATCCAAAGCAATCCTGAGCAAAAAAGAACACCTATAGACACCTGATTTTTGACAAAGCTGCCAAGAACACACATTGGGGAAAAGACAATCTCTTCAATAAACAATGCTGGGAAAAGTAGATATCCATATGCAGAAGAATGAGACTAGACTTCCACCTTTCACCATATACAGAAGTCTACTCCAAATGTATTAAAGATGTAAATTTAAAGCGAGAAACTATAAAATTACTGGAAAAAATCATAGGTGAAATTCTTCTTGACATTGGGCCGGGAAAGGATTTTTTTAAAAAAATACCTCCAAAGCACGGACAGCAAAAGTGAAAAATAGACAAATGGGATTACATCAAACTAAAAAGCTTTTGCACTGCAAAGAAAACTATTAACAGAGTAAAGAGACAACCAACAGAATGGGAGAAAAAAATTAGCAAACTATACATTTTAGAAGAGATTAATATCCAGAATAAATAAGAAACTTAACAGAAAAAAAAAAGAGCTAAAACTGGACAAAGGATATTAATAGAAATTTACCAAAAGAAGATATATAAATGGTCAATAGCTATATGGCAAAATGTTCAACATCACTAATCATTAGGGCAATGCCAATCGAACCCACAATGAGATACCGCCTCACTCCCTTTAGAGTGATTATTACAAAAAAGATAAAAGAAAACAAATGTTATCAAGGATGCAGAGAAAAGCGAACACTTACACATTGTTGATGGGATTGTAAGATAGTACAGCCATTATAGAAAAGAGAATGGGGGTTCCTCAAAAAATTAAAACTATGACTACCATAATCCAGCAATCCCGTCGTTGGGTACATATCCAAAGGAAACGAAATCAGTATGTTGATGAGAGAGCTACGCCCTCATGTTTAATGCAGCAATATTTACCATAGCTAAGATAGGAATCCACCTCAGTGTCCAGCAATGAATGAATGGGCAAAGTAAATATGGAATATATACACAGTGGAATACACTCTGGCATAAAAATAATGAAATCCTGTCATTTGTTGCATAATGGATGATTCTAGAGGACATCATGTTAAGTGACATAAGCCAAATAGACAAATACTGCATGATCTCATTCATATGAGGCATCAAAAAAAATCAAACAAACAAAACTTAATATCATAAAAGTACAGAATTAGAACAGTAGTTATCAGAAACTGGGATGGTGTGGAGAGGACTAAAGAGACAAGGATGTACAGAGTTTGGTCAATGGGTACAAAGTTACAATTAGATAGGAGGAATAAATTGTGTTGATGTTTTTGCACAGTAAAAGTGTCTATGGTTAACAGCAAAATATTATATAATGCCAAATAGCTACAAGAGAGGCTTTTGAATGTTTTTATCAGAAAGAAATGATAAATTCATGAGGTGATGGATATACTAACTACAGTGATTGGATTATTATACAACATAAATATGTATAAAAACATCAAATTGTACCCCGTAAGTATGCACAATTACAATGTGTCAATTAAAAATAAATATCTTAAAAATAGTTTATTCTAGGGCAAAAAAACTCACAAAGAAGTAACTCATATCCAGAATATGCACAAAACTCTTAGTAAGGCAGAGACATTGATATAAAAAAATTGGCAAAAAGAATTGAATAGGATCCTCAGACAGAAAAAAAGAATATTCGATTGGCCAATCAAAATATGAAAAGTGCCCTATTCTGTGAGATATCATGAGATTGCAAATTCAAATCACAATTAGATATCTCTGAAGTTCAGTCAGGATGACTAAATTGTTTTTTAAAAGATAAATAATAAGAAAATTGATGATCATCTAGAGCAACTTGAACTCTCATACAATGCCATATAATAACATACATTGATATAATCAGATTAGAAAACTCTTTGGCAATACATACATATCAACAGATACGTATACGAGATACTAATATATGCTCAAAAGAAATAAATTACATATTTATCAAAAAGTTATATATATGCATATTAACAGAATACTACTTTAATAGTCCCAAACTGGAAATAAAGTAAAGTGTAAAAATGATGATATATTCATATCACGGATTATTACATAATAACGAGAATGAGAACAGTGTCTAATCACACAAAGCACATGGAGGACTCAGAAACATAATATTGAACAAAAGAAACCAGGTACAGACAAAAAAAAGATACGCTTTCTTATTCTGTTTTAAAAAACTTCACAAATAGGCAAAACTCACTCATGATGTTAGCAGTCAGAATAGTTGTAAAACTTTATCTAGATGTGTTTGACAAGGAAGTGGAAGGTGGGAAGGGGGTTTATGGATGGTTAATCTAGGGGGACAGAAGGGAACTTCTGTTGTGCTGCAACATTCTGTTTCGTTCCTCCTGGTTACGTAGCAGTATTAACTTTATAAAACAATCTGTACACTTTTTTCATTGATGTTTACGAAGTGAATCATTTGAAAGTGTACAATTCAATGTCATCTAATATATCAACATTATTGTGGAACTACCACTACTATCTAGTTCCAAAATATTTTCATCCCCCTAATATAAAATATCATACTCATTTATCAGTTACCCCGTGTTTTTCCTTCCCCTCCAGGCCCGGAAAATCACCAATCCATTTTCTGTCTTTATGGATATCACTATTCTGGATATTTGATACAAATGAAATCATATATGTGACCTTTGTGTCTGGCTTCTTTCACTTAGCAAAATGTTTTCCAGGTTCATCCACATTGTAGTATGTATCAGTACTCCATTTCTTTTTTTTATTTTATGGAAATTTTTTATTCTTTTATTGGTCAATGGACATTTGGGTTATTTCCATCTCTGAGCTACTGGAATTATTAATTCTATGAACATTCTTGTACAAGTGTTTGAGTACCTATTTTCAATTATTTGAATATATATCTAGATACGGAATTGCTTGGTCATTTGTTAATTTTATATTTACATTTTTGAGGAATTGTCAAATTGCTCTCCACAGTGGCTGCACCATTTTACATTCCTATCAGCAATGTATAAGGGATTCCATTTCTTCCTACTGTGATACTTGTTATTGCTCATTCTTGTGGCTACAGCCATCTTGGTGAGTGGGAAGTGATTGATATCTTCTGCGTTTGACTTGCATTTTGCATTTCCCTAAATACTGATGACATTGAGCATCTTTTTTTTTTTTTTTTTTGCTTACTAGTTGACCATTTGTGTTGTTTCTTTAGGAAAAAAAAGTCTATTCACATACTTTGTCCATTTTTATATTTTTGCCATTTGGTTGTTGAATATTTGTACCTTTTTTAATCTTATTTTTATTGATACATAATAGATGTGCATACGTTTGGGGTATATATGTTAATGTAATAAATTTATATAACTTGTAAAGATGAAATCAGTGTAATTTGGATCCATCATCTTAAATATTTACCTTTTCTTTATGCTAGAAACATTTGAATTATTCTCTTCCAGGTATTTTGAAATATACAATAGATTATTGTAAACTATTGTCACCCTATTAAGCTATCAAATACTAAGTCTTATTTCTTCTTTCAGACTTTTATGTTTGTGCTCATTAATAAACTTCTCTACATGTATACTGTTGATTTGTGCATTTGTCAATATACATTATAATTCATTTAAAAATCAATTTAGTCATTTAAAGTCAGGGTAATATTTAATTCTGTGACTACTGAAAGGGCAGAAAAATAACTACTTCAGATATTACAATGAAAATAATATCTTTTTTTTCTTTTGGAAATATGTCAGTGGTTTTGAAAACATCCTCATATTGCAAACTTGAATTTTTGCTAACAGAGTAAAATAAATACGCTTTTTCTTAAATGTTTCCATTTATAGGCCATATTTTAATTCATACTATTAAATGACAACTATTAAAATAAAAATCAAATAAGTGATTTACATGTAGTTATTTTTTATATAGCCATCTCAATAAATTCATCAAAGCAATTGTCTTAAACATACAACACTAAGCTAAATTTATAAAAAGTAAATAATGTACCTAAGATCTCACAATCCAGACTGGCTTCATGGGTGTGCAATCTGTGTGGTTACATGGGGCCCCATGCTCAGAAGTACTCCACAACTATACTCTGCTGTTGCTATCTTGAAATTCTTAACAATATTTCAACAAGGAGCACCACATGCTGATTTTGCACTGTGTCCCACAAATTATGTAGCCAGTCTCATTTACAGTAAATAGGGGAAGTAAGGTTAAAATTCCAGTATATATGTTTTAAAACAAAACAAAACAGAAACATCTATGCTCTTGCCAGCACAAACAATGATTTTGACATAAACTAGATTTAATCTACCTTTAACTCTGACATCAAAAATTTTTACTCTATCAAATATAGACAATTTAATATTCTGTTGAGAGATTTTTTTATCCATTTTTACATTTAATCTTGAGAAAAGCCATTGTCACAGATATAAGTTTAAAAGTTAAAAAAATTAGATTTTGCATTGAAACAAAATGCTGCTTTTTTTCTCTTAAGCAATTTTGATAATATTAGATAATGGAAGCAGTTTTTCATTGAGAATATTACAATGTATTGTATTTTTTTCATTTGAGAGTCACTGTAATAAAAATATCATTCAATAAAATTACAATTTGAGAAACTACTCAGACACAAAATTAAAGAGGGTTTATATTGAATCTTTAAAGACTCTTCAAATCTTTCTGAATAAGTTTATTTATAACAATGCTTTCTAGAGATCCATGCCTTATTTTAGAAAGTTTGAGTTGGATCAGGATCTTTTGACCAAACGTAATGTGGTAATATTATATATAATGAAATTCTAGCCTGCAACTTACTGCGGGTTTTTTCTCTCACTTCTGCAATGACTTGCCTTATTACAATTTCTCTATATTTTCAACTTATTGATATACTTTAGATAGCAGAATTGATTTTCAGCAGCCAATCTTTTCCCTCTTACATTATTTATTATTTCACACATTCAGTTGACATGAGAGAAAGTCTTTTCACTTGACTTGTACATAGACTAACCTCATTTTCAGGACATTGTACAGTATAATTTTGCTATTTATTCAGATGACTAAAATATTGAGCATGAAGATTAGTCATAATGAAAATGATGAATAAATAAAAACCCTATTTGATGGTACACAGTATTGAAATCCTGGGTGCATCTCATTATGAGAAATGAAATCTATCAATAGTCCAGGCTAAAAATTTGATTAGTTTTCAAATAAGAAATATAAAGTTAATTCCTGCTAGCACATAAAATGTGATTAAAGGTTTTCAAAATTTTTTCCAATAAAAGAAGTACTTTTACAGTTAAAATGATTAGGAAGAAATGAGGTAAATGAGAACAAACTTTATGAATCAAGAATAAAATAATTATTAGTAAAAAGATATGAAATGCAGTCATTTTATGCTATGTTAAGATTAAGACTGTACTTATGTAATACTGCTGACATATTTTTGCAGTAAACAAGTAATATTATATACAAATTCTTATGTAGTTAACCTTTTTGGAAAGCCTATTATAATGAAAAGGGCTTTGGACTTCAATTTGAAAGACATAGGTCAAGTATTTAGTTACCAACTACCTACATGATAGTGGGCATGATATATGCCCTAGATCATGTTTTTTTAATCTGTAAATTAGAGTAGCTAATTTCTATATATATTGCAGATATATTGCCTACTTTCTCGTGTCTCAGATTGCTACATAAATCATTGAAGGCAGAAGAGAAGTTACAAATCAACACTGGAAACAAAGCACAGTAAAATCATGTTCTCACTTGTAAGTGGAAGCTCAGTAATGTATACACATGACAGCAGAGTGGAATGATGGACATTGGAGACTGGGAGGGATAGGGATGATGGGAGGTTACTTGGTGGGTAAAAAGTGTGTTGTGTCAGTGATGTATGTACTCAAGTCCCTGACTTCACCACAATGCAATGTATCAGTGTAACAAAATTGCATTTGTACCTCATGAATATATACATATAAAAAATAAATGAAATTAAAAGAAAACAAAACACCGTAAAGTCAAATAGAAGGCTACAGAATAACTGTTTTAAATTTCATCTTGATGTGTTTTTTCATATATCATTTAAAATCTCCAGCTAATGATTATTTATATCTTTAAAAAGCAAATAGTATCTTTTAGTACTTTGGGGATTTTATTATTATAACGTATAGCATTCTTTGAAGGTAAGACACAATTTGAATACCAAATAAGAACACTAAGGCTTATTTCACCCAAAAATGATCAGATCTACAGTACTGACAATTTTTGTCTTACCAAGTTCGTATGTCTTAATGAGGATCATCACAGACTTGCATAGAGGCATCTCTCATCAACAAACTGTTTATTGAGCACTAATATATAGTAACTACCATGGATAATGTCTAAGAACTTCTGGGATTTTGCCATTGCTTGGTGTCTTATTTGGATGCCCTGAAAAGCAGAGCCTGAGACAAGATCTTAGGTGTGGCATCATTAGTTATGAAATGAATACTGGAAGATGGAAATAGGAAATGGGGACAATGTGATTAAGAAGGAAAAAAGCCAACATAATGTTGCATTATCAAGGTCACTGCTTTAGGGAACATGGGCTCAATTCTGCTAAAACCTCTCGAAAAACATAAAAAACAATGACTAAAAGATAGAAGATCAGCTTACTTAGTCAAGTGAAGTATCAGAGGAATGGAAAAACAAGCACCACATATAGGCACCATCAAATTGGTATTAATTGATCAAGACTTATGTGCACATATAGTAGCAACATTCATCAGGTATCAGGCAGGTGGGAGCAGGGAGGAGGGCATGGGCATATTCACACCTAATGAGTGCACAACATCAGGGGGATGGACGTGCTTTAAGCTCTGACTCAGGTGGGGCAAAGACAACATATGTAACCCAAACATTTATACCCCTGTAATATGCTGAAATAAAAAATAAAAAAAAAGTTACTTAGTCGAATTCCAATCTGTCAGATTATTGGATTTTTCATAATATAAATTTTTTTTTGTCTAGTTTTTTTTTGTTGTTGTTGTTTTGCCTAAATATATATCCTGGAGATCGCTGCATATTTGTGTGTAGAGATCCTGTCTCGTTCATTTTTATATCACATATTCCTCCATGTACCAACATCTATTTAACTAGTTCAATGCTGATGGACCTTTTAATTCTTTCCAAAGTCTTATATTTATAAATTATGTCATGATGAAAAATCTTGATCATATGTCACTTTGAATTCTTCACAGGTTGTATTTGCAGTATGTTTAATGGGATTATTAGGTAAAAGGATAAATATATAGGCAATTTTTCAAGAAAATTACATAGGGCCCTTCACAAGGATTTGGTTGTTTTGTATTTCCATCAGCAATGTCTAAAAGTGTCTATTTCTCTATAATTTTACCCACAAAGTATACAGTTAAACTTTTAATTTTTTTACAATTTTTATGTGTAAGAAATGGCATCTCGATGTTGTTTAAATTTGCAATTTTCTTACTAGGAAAATAAGCATAAGGCATATTAGCATTTTTATGTGAAATGTTTATATATTGTTTCCTGTCTAAGATGGTTTTTGGTAGAAAATCTTTGTATATTAGGCACAGTAGGCCTTTGAGATATGTGGTAATTTTCCCCCAGATCGTCATTTGACCTTTGAATTTGTACACAAATGTGTATGTGTATTCACATTCGTCATATGCAAAGGCATTTTCTTCTCTCTTAATTTTATGTAATCAAATGTATTAATCTTTTATTAATTCTGATTTCAAAATCACAGTTAGAAAAATTTTACCCACTCTGAGGTTATTAGAGGAATCCAGGAATATATTTAAGCTTTACTTGTTTTAAGACACTGAAGGGTTTCAATATTTTAAAATGTGCAGTTCTGATCCAGCTTAATTTATCCTGCAATGTGGTGGTAGGGGAACATGTCCAAGTTAATCTCTATTTATTATGTTTCTTCAGGTGCCACAATGTCATTTGTTTAACGAATTGTCTTGTATAATTTCTTTAAAATTTTTGCCGGGCGCAGAGGCTCACGCCTGTAATCCTCGCACTCTGGGAGGCCGAGGCGTGTGAATCGTTTGAGCTCAAGAGTTTGAGACCAGCCTGAGCAAGAGTGAGACCCCGTCTCTACTAAAAAGAGAAAGAAATTAGCTGAACAACTAAAAATATATAGAAAAAATTAGCCGAGCATGGTGAGCCATACCTGTAGTCCCAGCTACTCGGGAGGCTGAGGCAGTAGGATCGCTTGAGACCAAGAGTCTGTTTGAGGTTGCTGTGAGATAGATTGACACCACCGCATACTAGCCCTGGCAACATAGTGAGACTCTCTCTCAAAAAAAAAAAAAAAAAAAAAAAGTTTGAAAAAGTTTGTTTTTATTGTTATTAAATTTTATAATTTTTGTGAATATTTTTGATTATTTCTTGTCATTGATGTCTGCCCATTCATGTATCAATATAATACTTTTAATGAGGGAGTTTATAGCATGTTTTATAATTTAGTATCATCCTTACCGCCGCATGTTTTTTATATTCAGGATTTCCCTGACTTTTCTAGATCATTTACACTTTCACGCGTATTTTGATGTCAAGCTACTCTAATGCCAGGAAAAAACTCACTTTGCTCTAGGCTCCTGGTTTCTTTCTTATTCCTCACCAAACACTTCTTCCTGGAGCCTTTTTCAATTACATTTTTCCACATGGATGCTTTTCTCAGATTATCTGCATGGCTTTTTTCCTTTCCTTACTAATGTCCCTGATCAACTATTAACCCCTTTAAAGAGTCCATCAATGCACTCATGTTTTAGATCACCTATCTAAAATGGCACCAAATTCTACCCTATTCATTGCACTCTATTCCTTGCACAAGCTTATTATTAAAAGAGTCTGATTTGTGACGATCATGAAGATACATTGCTCAGATCCTCGTTGAAGAAAGGATTTGATTCAGTTTGAAGAAATGAAGTTAATGGGCAACCTATCAGATACACCACCTTCAGTACCAGCCTCAGCTTTTTAGCCAAAATCTAAACTCTTCCCAAGCAGACCCAACCAACAACTGAAACCTCTGGGGATAATAGGACTAAGTCATTTCTGTCCGAGACAGGGGATAGAGGGTGGGGAGAGGGCACTCATAATTGACAGTCTTTACTGCAAAGATCCACATTTGGTTGATCAAATCATTGTCAGATCTACATCATGGCCTGAAGTTCTCCCAGCCCAGTCTTGCACTCTCCCTGCTTTCCTTCCACGGAAGTCAGATCAGCATTGTGCCTGAAAGCTTCCCTGTCTGATTGTGCTACCTCCCTCCTATATTTTTCATAAGTGTTATCCCACAAACTCATTGAAGTCCTAACTCCATCTCAATGACTGCTTTCTGGAGGACCTAAGAGATATAGTATTAGTTGACATTTTGTTTATTTACTTATTGTTTCTCTTCATTAGCATATAAGGTCTATTAAAGTGGATTTTTAAAATGTCTTAAGTGCCTAGAATAGTATCTGACACATAGTAAATATTCAGTAGAATACATTGCATGTCAATTGGTATGTATATAACAAAGACAGTTTTTAAATATGAAAAAAACCTTGATGGCTAATTGACCACTTATTGTTCTGTTTCCCCATTCCTTACTCCATACATCATATAATTAGGGACCTAGTCTCTCTAGAAACTCAAGAAATTCTGACCATCTGAATTGGCCTTGAAAAAACAAAAAAGCATAATAATTTACTATTGCTTTAAGATTTATTAGTCAACCATAAACTTAAATCCTTTGAGCAGGGTAAGCAAGAATTAAGACGGTAATATAATAGCTCTCTTCTTCCATTATAGACAGACCTTTCATATCCTCCTTGATAGGAATAAGATGAGAAAGCAAATAAAGAATATGAGAGGTATTTCACCCCTGTATTGATTTACTAGTTCCAGCTTTAGACTAACTTACCCACTGAATGCATGTCTAAAATAGAAGCTGCTCGTGAAAGAATTAGAAATGAATCCAGGAGAAGACAAATGAGCACACATTTGCAGTGATACAAAAATCAATTTTATAAATGTTAAACATAGATATGTCTTCTGTAGTTTCTTCCATAGAATGTATATAATCCCACTGAACATGGAATATACATTGTTCCTGCCTGAGTCCTCATGCACTGCACAAAGTCCTTCTTTTACAATGTGAGTATACTAAAAACATGCACACTACCCAGATCAAGTAATGAAATATATGTCAAACTTAATTTCTCAGAATCCATGTTGTTTGTGAACATAGAGTTACTAAGATTGAGAGCTATATAACAATGTAGAAACCCTTTGCACCAGAATCCTAATTTTAGACCTTATACCACACTTATGCATTTTGTAATATTCAAAATAAGGTTGTATGTAAGAACTTAAATGAATAAATAGAAAATAAAATGATAAGAACTTAGGTGTTAAGAGGATTCTGGTTAAATAAGTAATAATGTATCCTTCTGATATCATATAAAATATATAGCAATCTTTATGTGACAAAATTATAATTTTTCCACAAACTAAAAGATCAAGTTGGACAAACGCATGAACAATATGAAATATTTGTAATTGGAAAACTATTTTTATTACATTACATGCATTAACTCTTTTTTAAATTTTTTCCTTTTTTTATTTTTATTTTTTCCTTTTTTTATTTTTTTATTTTTTGTTTTAATTTATTTTTATTTTTTTTATTTCAGCATTTTATGGTATGTTGCCCTTACATGCATTAACTCTTAATTTACTTAACACAATGAGCTAGGTTCTATTATCATTATATTACATTAAGGAAGGAACTGAGGCACTAAAAGTAGTAATATTTGGAAAATTCTTTGCATATGTCTGGCATGTGTAAGTGTTCTCTGTAAATAAAATCATTAAAAATAAACAAATATGGAGTGATGAATATTAAATGTTATTTTATGTAATAAAAGTTTTTATTTCAAAAAAATTAACTGTTCCTAATATTTGTATTGAAAACTAAGAGATTAAATATATCAATCTTCTAGAAAAATGGTATAGACAAAAATTAAAAAGATTATCAATTTACATGACTGTTGTGTGAAAGAGTAATATTAAATTAGGAAATCTTCAGTTTCCTTAATGGTCAGCAGATATTATGACACACCATGTTCTATTGATATCAATGCATTCATATTTCTTATTCACCCTACAATTCTGGCCCTAGAGAAGGGCAGATGTGGAGTTTCTGAATTAAAAGAAGCATAACTTCTACACTAGTGGAAGAATATAGCTGATTCAAATGAATGTGTGGAAATCTTAGGCAGTAGGTTCTATTATATTTTCAAGGCAAATGCAGGATTTGACTGAAAGACTCTTAGTAACATTTAACCCTAGCCAGTATCCTTCCCTTTCTTTCTTTCTCCCTTCTTCCTTCTCTCTCTCCCTCTCTCTCTCTCTCTTTCTCTTCTTTTTTTCCTTTCTTTTTATTTTTTGACCTACAAGCCAAAGTTTAGCTCATTTAAATACCCATTCCAGTGATCCAAGGGAATTCTGACTTACGGGGCTTATATAGACCACCAGTCTTGATTTTTCAGGGTTCTCCTTCTTCCTTCCTTTTATTGGGTCATATGAACTCACTTCTGATGTAAAAGTTCTTGGAAAGCTAGAAGCGATTATGGATATAAAGCTATTTGATATGTGCTTTTATAATAACATCAAATGGAACCTCCCCAAATCAAGGCCATCTGAAGTTGTATATTCTGAGATTTTTGATCTATTTGTAGCAGTTGTTCACATTCCACCTCTATGTATATATTGCAAATCTCAATACCTTGGTAATAAAGAACCATGGATTCCTTCAAATGTTCCAACCATTGGAAGTGAAAAATAAAGCTTCTTATCATGAGAAAATGGAGCATAAACTATGCAAGGTTTTATACTTTTGTTTCAAAAGAAGGTATCAAACACAAAAAATCCTGTACAGAGAGGAAGCCATCTCTCTGGATCCTTGGATACTTTCTCCAGATGGTGTCTGTGAAAATTCTGTCATAAGCTGATAAGAAAACTGCAATGACAGAACAGGTTTTGATTAGATGATTAATTATTAATACATTGAAACAGTGCCCTCAAAGACTACATTTAACTTTGTAATGCTCTATAACTCAAATTCAGAATTCATCTTTTGAAATTTTCCCCATTCTGTGTAAAAAGATCAAGATTCTGATGTTGTTAAATCATTTTACTTAACTTACTGGGGCAAGTTTATCCTCTGTAATATAAACTTTACTTTCAATTGTAAATAAATTGTTATATGCTTGTGTAAGAAATAGTATTAATATTAATTGATATGATATAGCTATTATTTTTTATTTATATTAGAATGATACCAATGAAATTTATTTATTCCTACATGTCATCCTTTCCTTTGTCTGTCTGTCTGTCTTAGAGAATCACTTGAAGACATTTGTTAACCGGTTAAGAGGTTATTAATGTTTTAATGAAATAAATAAACTGGTGTTTTTGACTCTAAGATGGTCTCAAGAAAAACAACTGATTGGCCTCTAGTCAGGGCCTTAAAACTCAGTTGATTACAGCATTAGAAAATGATATTACTATTGACCCTTTGATGTTTTAATATTATTTTTGAGCCCTAATTATTTGAGGTATTTGAATGGTCTCAATAGTAAAGGAGAATTTTATTAGACAATAGAACATAAGTTGCACTTGACAGCATCGAAAACATTTTGTTATGAGAGTAAAAAGAGAAACACAAATGGAATTATAATGTGTCTGTTTAGGCTGGCCCATAACTAAGTTTCTCATTTATATGACATTTGTCATACAGATCTGAAATTTCTGGAGTCTCTTACAGTATCTTAGTGGAATTATAAAGTGCGTTAAAGGCATGATATATATATATATGTATATAAAACATGTATATATATTATATATATAAAAAGTACATATATATTTTTCTAACAATAATATCTTTACATATTTCTTGGGTCAAGGCAGTGGGCCTGGCAGTTGCTGTTGGAAGGTATGAACTGATGATTTAGTAAGGTACATGCAAAAGTCAGTAGCATTCATGTGTAACCAAGGGGAACGGGTTGTTGTTGTGGTCATAGTTGGAGACACTGAGCATTGGGGTGTGGTAGAAAGCTGGAGTGGGGAAAAGGAAAAAGCACTAGGTAGTGGGCAGTCATCTCCCCAGGGTTCAGGGGGTTACTCTAGGAGGAAGGTGCCTCCTGGGAAAAGTGATAATCTTCGTTAATTTTTAGAATGGCATAAATAATAAGTAGTCACCTCTAGCAGACTTCCCTCTAGGCATGGAAGTGTAGGGGTGTTCATAATGGCAGAGAGCAAGAAGTATACCAGAATCATAGGCTAAGCAGACACAAAGCTCAGGAAACGTAGCATTAATAGAATCTCTAACATCTAAATGAAGAAAGTCCTGTGTCCAGTTTGTCAGCACCTTAGGAGAGGCAGCTCATTAGATGTTGCTGGGATAAAGATTTTAATGTTCAGTGCAGGAGGTGAAGTCATCTCTAATGGCAAAGTCTTGTGCTGGGGTGATGATGTCTGACACAATGTCATCTCCCAGTGACAGGGCCTTGAGCCAGGTGATATCATCTGTGATGTGGCAGCCAGATATCATCTCCAAGGGGCCACCCAACTGAGTTGAAGTGGGTCTTGTTCTGATAGACCTGTGGTATTACAATGAGGCTGACACTGGAGCTCTAGCCTTAGTCTATGGCCAGGCCTTCTAATTTGGCCAGTTACCAGGGGCCTTTTGCCTCAGTTATTAATTTGACTGATGATGAGCAAGCTGGTGAGGTCTTTGGGTTATAGGGCTTGCATTAGTCAAGCTGGGTTGTGTAAGAGTCTCAGTATTTGCAATGTTTGGTTGAAACGATGGTTTGTTTGGAGGCTTTGGACCTCTCTACTGCAGATCAATAAAAGCACCCCAAGCAATCTTAACAAGATCAATAGTCAACACAATGGTATGTAACTGTATGTGGCAGGTTTTTGCTATCTTACATTAATTTTCCTCTGGCATGTATTATAACAAAGGAGGCATCTCGTTTCATGATTATGGGATATAGTGTTGATTTTATTATTACTTCCAAATATGATTTTTATTTATTGAGTAGGGTTTTCTATTTTCCCTGTTGGTAGTCAACACTGTGAGAATAGCCTTGTAGTAGTAATTTAAATCTCCTGGAAGGGATTAGGAATGCCTGGATTAATTTTTCATTTTTTATGATCCAAATATTCAGGAAGATTTATGAGTGGTGGAAATTTAGGGTTCCACGTAAAAAGCTGCCTGGCCTGCGGGACAATCTATGGTTAATTGGTCCCAAGAGGATATGCATCCTCAAACTGGCCTCCAGTCCTTAAGAGTTAGGAGCAAGATGGGAAATTTATCCTCATGTAAATTATCCCTTCTCTTCTCACTCTCTTTCTCAATTTTCAAGACAGGAATGGTTAGGATTCTATTACTTTTCTGACACTTCCTGTTTCCTCCTCTGTGCCTGGTCTTTATATGATTCTTACTTAAAACTTCAGGCTGAACTGTTGCAAATTTGATGACATTATTAATATGAGGAGTGAATAAGGAGAATAACAAGATCATTGATTACAAGAAGAATGATGTGAGGATTATAAAATAAAAATATCTGAACGAGAAAAAAAGAAAACTGAGGAAACAAATAGTAAGATAAACTCCAGAAATGCATATGGGAGTAAAGGAAGCATCACTGACACAGCTTTATTCCTAAGCTTCTAGGAAAATTTTCAGAAATATTAGCGAATAGTTGATCAAACTCTGAAAAAGCAGGAAGGACATATATACCTTATCTAATGCTATGGGTGCATTACCAGTGCTAGGGCTCACATTGGGCTTTAGGATTATCCAACACCTTCTGCAGCCTTCTGCAAAATGTGACTTAAATGTCATCCCTTCCAAAGAAACTCTGGTTGTTACCAATTATATATTATACTGGTTCTCTAAAATTTCATATTAGTTAAGGTTTTTTTTTTGTATTTTAAGAAATATATGACTTTTTTTTTAAGAGATGAGGTCTCACTCTTGATCTAGCACCTCTTGTATTACTGGATGGAGCTGGAGCCCATTCTACTAAGTGAAGTATCACAAGAATGGAAAAACAAGCATCACATGTACTCACCAGCAAATTGGCATTAATTGATTAACACTTATGTGCACATATGGTAGTAACTTTTATCGTGTGTTGGGCAGGTGGGAGGGAGGAGAAGAGGATGGGTATATACACACCTAATGGGTGCAGTGTGCACTGTCTGGGAGATGGACATGCTTGTAGCTCTGACACGGGAGGGGCAAAGGAAATATATATAATCTAAACATCTGTACCCCCGTAATATTATGAAATTTAAAAAAAAAGAGAGAGAGATGAGGTCTCACTCTGTTGCCCAGGCTGGCCTCAAATTCCTGGCCTTAAGTGATGCTCCCATCTCAGCCTCCTGATTAGCTAAGACTACAGTGTGTGCCACCAGACCTGGCATGACATTTTTTTTACTTGATTTAGAACTCTATTTCATTTTGTTTTGTTTCTTCTCCAGAAAGCTTTAAGATCTACTCAACTCTATGATCATTCAATTTATCACTGTGGTATAGTTATATAAATGTAAAAAAGACCAGATGCTGTGGGTGAGATATTCAGATGATATTTAGAAATATTTTTAGACAAAAATATTTGGAACACTATGTAATAATTACTGAAACATTTAGTTTCATAAAGAGAAATGATATGAAGCAATTATATTGAAAACATCAACACAATTTTGTGAGTAATTTAGGAATACCATAAGCTTTATTGAAGATACATGACAACTCTTTTTACTTCCTTGATTTTTTATTCTTCTCTCCAAATCTCTATTTTTAAATTTACATTCACAATTGCTTCATGTGACTTTTTTCCCTCACTTTTTGTTTTTCTCTTTCATTTTTTTCTGTAGTCTACATTTTTATTTATGTCTTTCATATATTTCACATTATTCTTTATGAAAGAACTGTTCACATAAAAATTAAAAAATCTATTTGATAAACATTTTTCTGTATTCAATGTCTCCCTCATCTGTTCTCACTAATCACACTCCAAAATCTCCACTAAAGTTTCCTATTTTGTGTGGTCTTTCACAGATATGTTTCCCTTGTGAGTTGGTATCACTGATATCCTCAATAGAACAATTTTCTGACCTTGCCTTAGGGCAAGCATTATCTCCATTTTATTATAAATGCACAAAATTCATGGCCTATTCAATAGCCAAATGACATAGAGGATATATTACAGTAATATATTCTCTCAAATATAAAAGTATGCATGAAATGACAACTTTTTGGTGATCAGGAGAATACACATTAGAATTTGTTTCAGAAATTGTAAAGAATGTCATCTACGTCTCTCTGCATTTGTGAAAGTATCAGCTATTGACTTTCTTTTTAATAATTGTCTAATTTCTAAAATTGGAGTTGTGACCTTTGAAGCATGAAGGAAAAATTGAAATAAATATATTTATTTGAAAAATTCATGACTTGAACTTACTATTTGATTTGATTTTTTTTTAAGGTATCATGTAATGCTTTTCATTGAAACTGGTTAAAAAAAAGGCTTTGACTTTAGCCACTGGGTTATTTGAAATTGGAAGAATGAAGAGGAGGATATCCATTTACAGTTTGTATTTACATGTTCTCCTTTATACAAATTCACAGTGTTTTAGTTGCTTCGTTGCAAATTTTGTTGTCATTAGTAGGGCTAATACTCTTGTGAAACCAAGTCATATGTATCTGTAGAAGGCATCAGACACAGATATTCTTGATGAATGAATAAATGAATGCATGAATAAATTAATAAATCTGGAAATATATTATTGACTCTGATAAGCGATCAGAATCACACTGCATTATAGACACATGACATAGTTTCAAGATATGTGAAACTGAGTAAAGTACCTCAATTTCTAATCCTCAGGGTCTTCTGCTAAATGGGAAAGAAAATGGTACTTAGTGCATAGTAGCATTTTGAAGGCTATTTGAGAAATCTTATATTAAACTTATCAAAAATATCTGACATAACACAAACTTTCATAAAACATTAGCTCTTGTTCTAAAGCAATTATAGAAATAATGTAATATTGTTTCTCCTTTCCACATTAGTTATCGCAACAGACAAAATAATTCATTCCTTCAACATAACTTTAGAACATCAAATAGGTGGGAGAGCTGGGATTCAAATCCACATCTGTTTGACACTAGAGCTAATAGTCTTTAACAACAATTAAAAAGTATGTTAACACATTAGAATGAAATATACTAGACCGGGGAAATAAAATAGAAAAACAGACTTTGACAGAGGGAATTGACTATGCATTCTGTTCTTTAAATCCATTCTTCTCTTCCCTATATGAACCAAATATTGTCATTAATAATGCAGCCTTAGAAAGCCGTGCTGATGTGCTCCATGTGGCTTTAAAATAATCAGCTAAGAATAGTAGATATAATAAAAGAACAAATATAGGGACAGCAAACTGCTCACAAAGCAATCGCTTCTGCTCATGAGCTATCCAAAGATGATAAATAAAACTGCAAATGGTGATGCAAAAAAGAAATGAGTAATTTGTTTTTTCACACATTTCCATTGTTATGGCCTGTGGTAAAGTTAACCATGCAGCACAAAACTCCTTTTCCCTAAACTTATCACGTTTAACTAGATTCAGATCAAACAATTTATTGCTAACGATCTATTTCATTTCTTTCCCTCCTTTATCGCAAAGGTGTCTAGAATTGAAAAGAGCTACTAATGTTAGAGGAAAAATAAATAGAGTGAACTCGGTTCACCTCCTATAGGCTTTCATACAATTTGACCTAGAACGTAAGTCCCTTTTCCACTAGAACGTTGGCCCTACGCATTGCTTCAACATAGCAGAAAGGGCAATAGAGAAGTAGCTGTGTTTTTCCTCCAAGAGAGACCTAGGTCTTTTTGCAATTCTGTTGGTATAGATGGAAGAAGCAGAAGAGAGAGCCCCACACACGTATTTCAATCACTTACAGTAATTCTCACACAGACATAATGTTGCAAGACTGCAACTATACAACTTTTAAAAATTCAATGAATTTGCACATTAAATTCTATCGTAGAAAGAAAAAAAGGAAGGATGAGAGGGAAAAAGAAGAAAAAAAGGAGAGAAGGAAGGACAGAAGGAAGAAAGGAAGGAGGTAGGCACGCAGACAGACTTCTGCTTTGGACAGACTTCTACTTTGGAAGCAAGGAATAGATCACGGCAGCCTAATACTCTGTGGTAACAATTATCAAAAGTGAACAAAAACATTTTTGAAGATTTTCTATTTGTTTTTGAAATTTTGATCTGTAATTTTAAATAATTTATTATTTACCAAAAATGCAAAATTACTACAAATGATTCCTATGTAAATTTCACCCAGCTTTCCCAAATGATATCACCACCTATAGCAGTAAAATGATCAAAACCAGGAACTCAATGATATGATATTTATAACTAATCTGCTAACTTTATTTACATTTCACCAATTGCCCAGTCAACATTGGTTTGGGCTCAGGATCCAATTAGAATCATACATTGAAATTAGTTGTCAGGTCTCCTAATTCTCCTCCAATTTGGGGCATTTTCTCAGTCTTTTCATTTATGATCTTGACAACTCTACATTACAGTAATAAATAATTATACATTTCTCTCTATATGCATCCTTATGAGAGAATTTCATATTTTCATGTGGTTTTGTATTGCTGTTTATCATCCTTTTGCTTCAGATTGAAAAACTGCCCCCATGATTTCTTGTAGGGAAGTTCTAGAGACTTTTGTTGTCATGGGAAGTCTTCCTTTTTGAAGGACAGGTGTTTCAGTATAGTAATCTTAGTTCAAATTTTTGTTTTCTTTGAATATATTATCCACTCCCTTCTAGCCTTCAAGGTTTTGGCTGAGAAATCTGATAATGTCATGAGAGTTCCTTTGTATGTGATGAGTTCCTTTTTTTTGTTGTTGTTGCTTTCAAATTTTTCCTTGTGACTTTTGGTAATTTGGTTATGTCTCAATGTAAGTATCTTTAGATTTATCCTAGTTGGGCTAGTTTGAGTTTTTTGAATTTATATGTATATGTACCCCCTCATCCCTATCCCCCATTTGGAAAGTTTTTGGCCATTCTTTCTTCAAATGATTTTCTACTCTTTTGTCTCTTTCTTCTCCTTTTGTAATTCCCATATTTTGTAAGTTGCTTCATATGATGATGTCCCATAAGTGTTTTCAAATCTCTTTATTTGTCTTTTTTCCTTCTTCTTCTTTGCTTCAGTAATTTAAAAAGCCCTGTCTTCGAACTCAGTGATTCTTTTTATGCCTGGTCAAATATTCTGTTGAGTCCCTCTAGAGAAATTTTAAATTTTAAATTCTTTGTTATATTCTTCAGTTTCAAAATTTCCTTTTGGTTCTTCTTTATAATTTCTTTCTCTTTGTTGATAGTCTCCTTTTGTTCATGCATTGTTTTCCTGATTTTGTTAATCATCTCTGCTCTCTTTTAATTCATTAAGCATCCTCATGATGGTTATTTTGAATTCTTTGGTAATTTATATATTTCTATTTCTTTAGAGTCTGTTTTTGGTGTTTCAATTTGTTTTCTGAAATTGGCCATATTTACTGGTTTCTTTGCATGTCTTTTAATCTTTTATTGGAAGTTTGGCATTTGAAAAATTAACCAGCTCTCCCAGATTTTGCTGTCTGGTTTTGTACAAGGTGTACTTTCTCCGCTCAGCCCGGCTAGATTTTCCAAGACTTGTCACACCTTTTCTGGGCACGCATTCTTTCTGGGTGTATGTGTAACTTCCTAATTGAAAAAGTTCGCTGGTTTCTAGTCAGGAGGTCCTCATGGTCTCAGGGATTCTGATGCATTCCTGGTGACACTAAGCAATAATACTGGAGCTCCACCTACTGTCTGTCTATGGTACTGTTTGTTCTCAGAGGCCGCCAAACTGGCACCCTCTTCCTGTTAGCGGTTGCATTCAGACAGTACTGAAACCAGTATCTCAGGGAACCCCATTTGAAGTCATAAAGTTGGACACAAGTTCTATTCTTTTCCCTCCCAAGGGAGAACACTGCAGTTGGGGATTTACTGCAAGTCATACCATGTTGTGTCAGGAGGGAGTTACTCTGGTGAGAAAAGGTGCTCACATTTTTGTCTGGATGGCAGGAACCTCTTCTTAACTGTTGTATGGCTTTCTTATGGAGGCAGTAGGTCTGTATACTGTTGTTACGTCCATGTCTCCAGGGTCAGGAGGCTTTAGGACTTTTTTGCTGGTGGAATTTACTCTTTAAATGTCTTATATATTTTATATCTTTCTTATAAATTATCAGCTTATATGATTTTTAGTGAGATTTTGTCTTTCGTCCCTGTTAAAGGCATGTTTTAAATTATGGGTAATAGTTTACCATCTGTGCTACATATTGCAAATATTTTAATCATCATCTGCAAGCTATATTTTATAAAGTTTGTGGTGTTTTGGCCATGCATGTTAAAATTAATTGCAGAATGACCATTCATTTTCTTATAATACCTCTGGATATCATAGTTTAGAAGGATTTTCTTATACCAAGGTGAAATTAAAAAGTCACTGGTGGATTTTTTTCTTATATTTGTTTTCTTTCATTTATCACACTTACATTTGTGAACCAAGTAGTGTATTTTTTGTGTATGATGTAAATTATGGGTATAATTTTATCTTTTTCAAATGGCTACTCAATTCTTCAAGCACAATTTATTTAATCTTTTTCTCAGTCACATGATATGCCACCTTCATCCTATGCTAATTTTCTATAAATACCTGGATCTATTACTGCTCTTTCCAATCTAATTAATGTATCTATTTGTCTGTTCATAAACCAATACTACTCTGAAGTAATCCTATATGTTTTACTCAATTGTTCAATATCTTTTATGACTATATCTTCTTTTTAGCTTTTTTTCACTGTTTAATGTTATTTTTTTCATATGAACTCTAGTATGAATTTGTCTAACTCCATAGAAAAGGACTTAGCATTTTTCCTAGTTTGCCTTAAATTAAAAAATGAATTTGAGAACATTAGCATCCAGGAAGAGGTTTTTTTTTTTCCTATTTGTTCATACTTATTCTTATGTTTTTCAGAGCATTTTAAAGATTTTCTCACATAGATTTTGTACATTTTCTTGTTAAGTATTTTTAAGTGTTTATTTTTATTGCTCTTGTAAATAATGTTTATTTTATCACTGTTATCTCTAATTTGTCAGTGTTTATGGAACTATTTATTTTTATATATTATTAAGATATCCTGCTATTGTACTGATTTCTTTCACTGATTGAAGGAATCATGATTCTTTTGGGTTTTTCAAGTATACTATAATATCATCTGCAAATAGAGCTTTTAAATTTCTTTTTCAATTCTTATACTACAAATAAATTTCTCTCATTTAATGAATTATTGAATTCCTCAAGTACATTATTTAAGAGCAGTAGGATAGTTGATAACCTTTTTTTGTTACTGATTTCAGCAGAAAAACTTCTAATACTTTCTAATTAAATAAAGCATTAGATTTAGTACTTGGTATATTTTATCATGGTAAAGGAGTATATATCCATTTCTATGTCCTTCAGTGTTGTTTTTAGGATTGAGAGTTGATTATAGTCAAAGTATTTTCCAGCACATACAGAAATTATTACAATTTTAAGATATATTAATGAAGTAGATGAAAGATAACTAAAACTGATAAGGCTTAGCATGAGGGATCAATGATAAAATATAATTTACTATATCAGGAATAAAAAACGGGACAATATTTTAGAACCTAGAAGTTTCAAAAAGACAAGAATAGAATGTTGTTGAAAATCACACACAAAAAATTTGAGAACTTAGATAATACAAATTCCTCAACAAGCACAACTGATAAAACTGACATGAGAAAAATAGAAAATTTAACTTGTCCTATATCTACTAAGAAATAAACGGAAAATAAAATAACTAGGACTATACTTAACTAAGGAGATGAAAGATCTCTACAGGGAGAACTATGAAACACTAAGGAAGGAAATTACAGAGGACATAAACAGATGGAAAAATATATCATGCTCATGGATCAGCAGAATCAACATTGTTAAAATGTCTGTACTACCCAAAGTGATCTACAGAGTCAGTGTAATCCCTATTAAACTACCAATGTCATTTTTCACAGATCTGGAAAAAACAATTCTATGCATCCTGTGGAACCAGAGAAGGCCCCATCTAGCCAAAGCAACCTGAAGCAAAAATAACAAATTGGAAAGTATCAATATACCAAACTTCAAGTTATGCTACAAGTCTATAGGAACCAAAACAGCATGGTACTGGTACAAGAACAGAGACATAGATCAATGGATCAGAACAGAGAACCCAGACATAAAACCATCCTCACATAGCCATCTGATCTTTGACAAAGCAAAAAACAACAACACTGGGGAAAAGAATCCCTATTCAGTAAATGATGCTGGGAAAATTGGATAGCCACATGTAGAAGACTGAAACAGGGTCCTCACCTCTCACCACTCACAAAAATTAACTCAAGGTCAATAACAGACTTAAACCTAAGGCATGAAACCATAAGAATTATAGAAGAAAATGATGATAAAACTTTTATAGACATGGGCCTAGGCAAAAGATTTGTGAAGAGGATCCCAAAAACAATCATGGAGCAACAAAAATAAATAAATGAGACTTGATTAAATTAAAAAGCTTCTGCACAGCCAAGGAAACAATCAACAGAGCGAACAGACAACCTACAGAATGAAAGGAAACATTTGCATGCTATACGCCTGATAAAGGACTGATAGCTATTAAATAGAATCTATAAAGAACTCGAGCAAATCAGTGAGAAAAAAAATCAAACAATCCCATTAAAAAGTGGACAAAAGATGTGAACAGAAACTTTTTTCAAAAGAAGACATACTAATGACCAACAAACATATGCAAAAATGCTCAACATCTCTAATCATCAGGGAAATGCAAATCAAAACTGCAATGAGATACCGCTTAACTCTAGTAAGAAAAGCGTTTTATCAAAAAGTCCCAAAACAGTAAATGTTGGTGTGGATGCAGAGTAATAGGAACACTCATATACTGTTGGTGGGACTACAAACTAGTAAAGCTTCCATGGAAAGTAGTATGGCAAGACCTCAAAGAACTAAAAGTAGACCCACCATTTGATTCAGCAATCCCACTTTCAGATATTTACCCAAAGCAAATAAAGTCATTTTATCAAGAAGACACTTTCATTTGAATATTTATTGCAGCACAATTCTTTTTTTTTTTTTTTTTTTTTTTGAGACAGAGTCTCACTCTGTTGCCCAGGCTAGAGTGCCGTGGCGTCAGTCTAGCTCAGAGTAACCTCAAACTCTTGGGCTCAAGCAATCCTTCTGCCTCAGCCTCTCGAGCAGCTGGGACTATAGGCATGTGACACCATGCCCGGATAATTTTTTCTAGATATTTTTAGTTGTCCAGCCAATTTCTTTCTATTTTTTTAGTAGAGACGGAGTCTCGCTCTTGCTCAGGCTGGTCTCAAACTCCTGAGCTCAAACAATCTGCCGGCCTCAGCCTCCTATAGTGCTAGGATTACAGGCGTGAGCCACCACGCCCAGCCTATTGTAGCACAATTCTTAATTACAAAGGTGTGGAATGAACCCAAGTGCCCATTAATACATGAGTGGATTAATAAAATGTGCTATCTATATATATATATATATATATATATATCGTGGACTACTACTTAGCCATTAAATAATGGTGAATTAATACTTTTTGTAACAACTGGAGTGGAACTAGAGACCAACCTCTTAAGTGAACTATTGCAAAATGGAAAAACAAACACCGTAAGTACTCACTATTAAATTGGAACCTGTCGATCGACACCCATGTGTGCATATGGGAGTAAAACTCAATGGAAATTAAGCAGGTGGAGAGATGAGGAGGGAATGGGTAAAATCACACCTAATGGTTACAGTGCACACTATCTGGTGATGGGCAAGCCTATAACTTTTACTCACATTGTACAAAAGCAATTCTTGTAGCCAAAACATTTATACCCCTGTAATATTCTGAAATAAAAAAGAAAAGAAAAGAAAAACAAAACAGTACTGAACCCTACTACGTGATTAATGGGCACATAATATATGCAGTTTGGTTATGCTGGGCAAAGATGATTCATGACCCTGGAGCGGGGAGCTGGACAGCACAAGATTACATCACACTACTCAGAATGACATGCAATTTAAAACTTACACATTGTTTATTTCTGGTACTTCCATTTAGTATTTTCAGACCACAGTTGACTGTAGGTAACTGAAATTATGGAAAGCTAAGCCATGGATAAGGGGAGACTATTGTATTGATTCAAGTTTTTTAGTAGTCGCAGGTCTATTCGAATTTTATGTTTCTTTATTGTTTAGTCATGTTAGTTTTATATTTCTATGAATGTGTCCATTTCATCTACCTTATCCAATTTGTTCATACACAATTGCTCATAGTATAACCCTATAATCCTTTTTTTTATTTCTGTGGAATTGAGAGTAATGCCCCTAGTTTCATTTATTATTTCATAATTTGAGTGTTCCCTCTTTTTTCCTTAGTCCTTCCGGGTAAAGTTTTATCATTTTTGTTGTTCTTTTTGTTGAATTAATATTAGTCATATTTTCTTTATTATTTTCTATTTTTTTTATTTTGTGTATCTCTTCTTTAATATTTGCAATTTCCTTCCTTCTGCTAGTATTAAGTTCCACTATAATTTTTTTATAGTTGCCCATGATTTATTAAGTTTCAAAATATCTAGGAATTTATTCAACTTCTGAATTTTTTATTTTTAATTATCATGAGTACATAATTTTGCTATTAAATTATATTTGTTTCATATCTATTTAGCATAGAGTCAAAATCTATACTCAAACATTTTTAAATTGAAAATGATTATAATGATAAATTCTTATTTAATTGTTCAATCTATCAATAGATACAAAAAATTACATTTTTATGCAGAAAATATATTTTATAAAGTTTAACACTTCTTTATGGTATTTAAAAAATCATAGTAAACCAAGAATAGAATTGAATGAACTTAATAAGAAATATTTTTAAAACATTATATTAATGTGAATTACTAGAATATTTTCCCTTAATATTAGAATATCAGCTATCATCATGTCTGTTCAATATTGTGCAGGAGGTTTTAGCCAGTTTAATAAGAAAAGAAAAAAAATAAAACCATAGAAAAGTCCAAATAAAATTATCAGTAACCTCAATTAATTGAATTATTTACATAGTAAATCCAAAAGAATCTACAAAGTTCTAATACAAGTAAATTGAGCAAGTTGTTTATATACAATGTCAACATTTAAATATTCAATTCAACAAACCCGAAATTTAACAATGAGCAATGTCGGTAATGAGCAAGTCAGACAATACAGCATTACCAACAGTAGGAAAAACTCCCTTTGCCTCATTTTATTCCCTAATGTCCAAAGAGTACATCACTTCTGACTTAAACCACATTACCTGTCTTACTTTTACATTTCTGTGTGATTTATGTGTATGTTCAGCTTCAATAGATAACCCCAGAGAGTTTTCCAAAGCACTTTCACCCATTTACAATACCACAATCAATATATGAGAGCCCAAGTCATGTCACCATCTTGCCACCAAAAATATATTTTACCTCTCTGAGGCTTGTATTTTCATTCTGTTAAGTCTCAGTTTTAATGTACTTCAATTATTCTTTTCTCTTGGCATACTTTTCATGCCATCTAAGATATCTTTCTTACTCAAGATCATGTTCAATTTTAGAGATTTATTTATTTGACTTTCATATTTAGATCTTCAGTCTAGGCAGACCAGAAGTGTTACTAGCAGTTCTCCTGCTTCTCCAGAGGCACTTTCAAAAAATGACTGATTGGAATTGGAATCAATGCATAAATGTCCCAATTCTTTAATTCCATGGGTAGAGTAACTCTAGGCTGTGTGTTATATACGGCATCTCAGAACTTTTCCAATGAGATTAAGATTCAATTGCCAAAAATGGTAGCTGACTTGGTAAACCACAATTTAATGGATGTCTTCACTTTCTTTTCTTATAAGCCCACTCCCTTATCTAGATTTATTTTACCACTCCAGTATTATTTGCACTCAGATCCTTATCTCAGGGCCTACTTTTGGAAGAACGTAAACTAAGACAGTTGTCTTAGAAGTGGACCTAGGATAAATATCCCTAATATGAGACAATAGAAATTGATAACTTTACCAGAAAGCAACAAAAATCCAATTGCTAATGACAAGTAATAACTCTGGTATGCAAATTATCCCCACCATGGGAAAAGACAAGTTATTATACCTATCATTTCCTGTCACTAAGAAAGAGTAAAAGCTCTTGGTAGGCTTATTTAAACTTGGGAGATAGTACATAACATATTTGAAATATATTTTACCATTTATTAAATTCTGATGCTAGTTTTTATTCGGATTCAGAATAGAGAATACTCTATTAGATTTAAACTGTAGGACAGTGACTCTGCCCCTTATCCCAGCTGGCCTAGTAAATCTCATGGTGCTTATACTAGTATCTGTAGCAAGTTAGCTCACTCTGTGGAGCCCTTGATAAGCCCCAGTAAAGCCAAGCAGAGTATAGACTCTTGGGGTTCTATGATAAGTCCACATTTTTTGTAGCAGAGAAGTATTTATTATTCAAGTCAGATCCTGGTATGCTAGCTGGCCCTAGTAGATATTTCAGGCCTGTCCACAGGAGATCAAGTGGCTATATTACTAGAACACCCTAGTATATACTTTTCATTATCAGATAACCACGTCATAAAAGGCAGTATGCATGGTAGCAGTTTGTCATGTGATTAAAATGATATATTCAGGATAGAGCTCAGAGGACAAAAATGAGTTATGCACAGGTGGCTAAGTTCCCATGCCACCTAAGATTATAGCAAAAAATTTTCTTCCTCAACTAATAACTATAGCCTTGAATGAAGAAAGGTGACTTCCTATCACCAGCTGAAGGATTAGGAAAAATGCCAGTCCTGGTTTATAGATGAGTAACCATGATGGGTTGGTGTAAGCCAGAAATGGGGTGCTGCTGCACTTAGGACTTGTTCTCCTAATAGGCACAGTTTAAACAGCACATCTGGCCATTAACCTTGTGTGAGAGAACAGGCTTAAGGGAAAATACCCAGGAATTTCCGGGCAGTCATGGATGGCTCGAAAGGGTGGTCAGGAAGAAAAAAGATTAGAAAATTGGGGGAAAGTAGTCTGCATAAGAAGTTATGAATGGATTTATGTATGCAGTGCATGTAGAACTTAGTCTTTCACATCAGTGTCCACCAGTGAATGCAGTACACAGGAGGCACTGAACGATTAGGTGAACTGCACCCGTCATCCAGTAAAACTCAGCCCATTTCTCATTACAAAATTCAGTGTGGAAAGTATTACCCTTATGTGATGGATGGAGACTATGCGTTAACCCAACATCATGAGTTTATTTTCACTAAGGTTAATTTAGCTACAGCTGCTAAAGAATATCTGAACTGCTGGCATCAAAATTTGATCTTGAGCCTTCAATATGTTATCATCCCTCAAGGAGACAAATTAACTACTTGGCGGCACATTGATTGTGTTGGACACATACAACATTGTGAGGAAAATTTCAGCTTTACTGGTTTGTGGTTCTGCAGCAGTATCTTGGCTACCACTACTCTGGGTATTCTCAAAGTAACTGGCTTGCCATTATAGGTTTCCTTAGAATATAGACATGGGTCACTAGGCTCACTTTATAGTACAAAGTCAAAAAATTGCTGCATGGCCTTAGGATTTTCTAGTCTGATCACATTCTTCTGTCTTGCTAGACTGAATATTTGATAGGAAGTCACAATATGTCGATGTAAGCTGAATATATAGAATAGAAAAGAATAGAATAATCACAGTAGAATGCCGATACATTGTAGCAACACTCAAGAGTGACTCTGTTACATTGAATGTTATTATTCAGGAGTAGTCATCTTTGAATTGTACTATGTTCAGTGCTTTGCTGGACCAGCCATCCTATTATTTGGGTGGGATGTGGATTCTTATACCATTTGGCCACAGTAATGATTCTTCTCAAACTAAAGATATAACTCCTATCTGGCCATTTTTGGGCACCTCTTGCCAGTATATTAGCATGCACAGAAAGCATTTATTATAGTGGCAAGAGAAATTAACCTTGATTTGCAAATGGCTATAAAAGTGTTGCCACATAATGGTGGTAGAGAATAGGATACTTGCAACTTGAAAGATTCATTTGGGTACCTCTGTGTAATTCTGTGTGTTATGATTACTATAAATAGACCACTGAAACAGACATGTCCTGATAAGAATGTGATAACCATGTGCTTAGATGCTTTCATCCATGAAGACTGAAGGTCTAGGTTATCCTACTGAGAAATGAACTATATCAGCAGAAATGCTGGTTAAACGTGAGGGTTCTGGGCACTCTCAAAGATCCCCATTCCTCATCACCCCTCCACACTTCCCCATGAGATATGTCTGTGAAGGCTTCCTCACCACCCAAGTCCAGGACCATAACCTCTCCCCTGCATTTCCCTGTACCTCTCTCATGATCAAATGACACTGGTTCCAGCCCAGCTGTCTAAGCTGCCAGTGTGGGATCCTACAAAGCATGAGTGGTGGAGAGGAAGCTCACAAACTGTGGCGGCCCACTCTCTGTGGCAGGCTCAGCTGTGAGAGTGCACCCATCAAAGAGAAACAGCCCAGCCATTTGTGAGCTTCTTGATTCAGAGCACTCTTGCAGGTGCAATAAGCAAGGGAGGGGTTGCAGCTGCTAGTCGGCTGGAGCTCAAATCACTTTCCCTAATACAGTGAATTGGGGAGGTGCAGAGGAGGAAGTGTGTATGTATAAGAAATCCAGCACTCCAATCTCTCGTGGCACTCTCTTATGGGGTGTCCCTTATGAACACCCAAACACCTGGGGTTCACTGTTTTACCCCACTATTCCTATTTATCCACTGTCCCTGGGCTGGTGGAAGGCAAAAGCACCTTCATTATACTTTGTGCTTTGCTGATCACCAAAGGCACCTAGGTGGGGTAGGGGAAAGCCCCTTACCCTTTCACTGGGTTCCAAGCATCTCTGGGTTTGATCTGAGCTGCTATTTTCTTCTCTCTAGATTCTTCTTTCTCAGCTTCACAGTTTTTCTCCGTGGGATCCCAAGACATCTCTGTTGTCTCTCTCTGTGATCCACAGCTGAGCTGAGACTTTGCTTTCCTCAGTCCAATATCTACCTTCTAGCCAGGACGGTCTGACAAGTGATATCTCTCATTAGCCATCTTGGCTTTTTCCCAGACTTCAGTACTATTTACAACTTCAGGCTTCTGCTTGGGGTCTTGGAATGTATTCCCCACAGATAAGGGAGACCACTGTAATAAAAAATCTCCCAACAAAGAGCCGTGGACCTGTTGGCTTAACCAGTGAATTTTACCAAACATTTAAAGAATTAACACCAATCTATCTTAAAATTTTCCAAAAAATTTAAGAAGAGAGAATACCTCCTAACTCATTGTATGAGGCTACCATTATCCTGATACCAAAGCCAGATAGACAGTGTAAAAAAAGAAAATTGCAGACCAGCATCCCTTATGAACATAGATGCAAAAATCGTGTACAAAATGCTAGCTAACTGCACTCAATGGCATATTAAAAGGATTATATACCATGACCAAGTGGGGCTAATTCCTGGAAGCAATGCATATCCATTGCTTCCATTGAAGATGAGTGGATAAACAAAATGTAGCACGGCTCACACACACATACACACGTACACACAATGGAATATTGTTCAGCCTTGAAAAGGAAGAAAATTTTGGCATGCTACGACATAGATGAACCTGGAAGTCATAGTGAAATAAGCCAGTCACAAAAATATAAATACTGCATAATTCCATTATATGAAGTTATTAGAGTAGTGACAATTATAAAGACAGAAAATAGTATGGTGATTGCCAGGGGCCAGAGGGAAGGAAAGAATGGGGTATTACCATTTAATGAGTGCTATGTCCCCTCAGAATTCATATGTTGAAACCTAAACATCAATGTGACAATATTGGGGGTGGGGCATTTGGGAGGTGATTATACCATGATGGCTGTGCATTGGCAGCTTTTCTCTCCGAGGTTCAGTGGCGAAGGAATAATTATCCGAAACACATAGCGTTTAGAGAGAAGGAGAGAGACTGAGGTCTAAAGGAGAAAATGGCATCCTCAGCTAAGGTCTTTCCCGTATTTATTAACAAGGATACATGCAGAAGGTCAGGGAGTCCACAACAATGTGAAAACTCAAGCAGGCATATCTCTTTGCAGATAAGGAACAAGATGTGTAGGTATCAGCTAATAATTCTTAGAACAAAGAACTTAGCTGGAGGACAAAGGTCTGGGCCATTTGCTAACTTCTTTAACCACATCCATACACGACGTCTGTTTCAGCCCATCTTTGTACACAGCAAACAAGCAGTTTCAAGCAGGCATTTTCACCTGTCCCTTCATTCGTTCTGCTCACATTCTTTCCATCTATCCAACCTTCTTCTAGGCCCAGCCCCCACATGGCAGAGCTGTCGTAAATGAGATTAGTGTTCTTATAAAAGAGGTCCAGAGAGCTGCCTTGTATCTTCTACCATGTGAGGACACAGCTTGAGGTGCCATCTATGAACCAGAAAGTGGGCCCTGACCAGACACTGAATCTGCCAGTGCCTTGATTTTGGACTTAGCCTCAAGGACTATGAGACATGATTTTCTTTTGTTTAAAAGCCACCCAGTAAATGAAATTTTGTTATGGCTGTCAAATAAACTAAGACAGTGGGTATAGAATTTCAGTTTTGCAAGATGAAAAGAATTCTGAAGATGGACTGTGCAGTGGTTATGCAATAATAAGAATGTACTTCATATCACTGAATTCTACATTTAAAATGGTTAATATAGTAGATTTTATGTTATGTATATTTTGTCACAATGAGAAAACTTAAAAAAATGAAAATAAAAAGTCAAATTGAAAAAAGTAGAGAGATGGATTTTATAAAATGTGTACAGAGACTCGATTGAGATGATTAACAAAGCCAAAAACTTGTTCTCAGAAAAGTTATTTCCTGCCTAGCAAAGCAGACAAATCTACTGATCAGAAGAAATAAATATATTTAGAGCAAACAGACATTTACAATATAAGCCCCAAATTGAATATTGCTAAGGCAAGAATCTAGTGTTTACACATATTGATTTCCTATTAACTGCTTCTCACCTAGGCAAATTCATTGTGCAATTTTTCTTCTCTGGTGACAAGTAACAGATATTTCAAGATAGTTAATGATTATCACTGTAATGCAAGCTTCTTGAGTTTTCATTGTACTTTTATGAAAAAAAAAACCTTAAAACAATGCCTAATATACATAAGAGACTCAGTAATTAATTATTGAATCACTGAATTATATCACAAATAATCATGGAAACCTGAAAATCAATCATTCAGTTATTGAAGTTCTAGTCCACGCTAAGACTGTGTTCAAAAAAGAACTTTGAACTGAGAAAACGGTCACACATTTCTGATGAAAGGCCACCCACCTTCCTTTCATTTGCAGGTCTTTTGACTCTGCAGTTTTGAACAGACTTCAGAAATCAACCATTCAATCAAGTGAGGAAACCAGAAAGACAGAAAATGAGTACATAAACAAAGTGGGCAAAGGACATGAACAGAAGCTTTTCAAAAGAAGATAGAATAATGGCCAAAACATATGAAAAAATGCTCAATATCTCTAATCATCAGGGAAATGCAAATAAAAATCACAAAGAGATATCATTTAACTCCAGTGAGAATGGATTTTATCAAAAAGTCCCAAAGCAACAAATGGTGGTGTAGATGTGGAGAGACAGGAACACTAATACACTGCTGGTGGGACTGCAAACTAGTACCACCTCTATGGAAAGTAGTATGGAGATACCTCAAAGAATTAAAGGTAGACCTACCATTTGATCCAGCAATTCCATTACTGGGCGTCTACCCAAAGGAAAAAAAAAGCAGTCTATAATAAAGAAATCTGCACTCGAGTCTTATAGCAACACAATTTGCAATTGAAAAGATGTGGAAACAACCCAAGGGCCCATATGAGTGGATCAATAAAATGAGGTATGTGTATACCAGGAAGAATTAGCCATAAAAAAAAAAACACAGAGAACTAATAATTTTTGTATTAACCTGGATGGAACTGGAGCCCATTTTTCTAAGTGAATTATCACAAGAATGGAAAAACAAACACCGCATGTACTCACCATTAAATTTGTAGTAATTGAGCAACACATAGGCACATATGGAAGTAACATACATTTGGATGTCAGACAGGTGGGGGGGGAAGGGGATCGGTAAATTCACACCTATTAGGTGTGGTATGTGCTGTCTGGGGGATGGGCACACTTGTATCTGCGACTCTGGTGGTACGAAGTCAATTTATGCAACCAAAGTGTCTGTACTCCCATAATATTCTCAAATAAAAAAAAGAGTACATAAACAAATAGTCACAAGGAATCATGTAAAAAATGTATATTTGAAATCATGTAAAAAATGTATATTTGGATCAAGTCTGTAGATATAGCTTTAAATTTACAGGAAATTTGTGGAATGAAGAAACATATTAATAACAGCATATTTTTGCCACCAGCAAAATCTAGACTATAGGAAACTACATAGTGAAAAGCCTAATATTGTCAAGAAAATAAACTGCAAGACAAAAGAAGAAATGGTAGGGATATCTAAAATTGAAAAGAGATTGACTATGAGCTGGTAAATTTTGAAGATGGGTGATGTATACATGTGATTTCATTAACTAATGTCTCCACTTGGATGTATATTTGAATTTTTTTTAGTAAAAATTAAAGCAATATACATAAAATAGTTTTTTATTGAGAATTTGTGCTAAAGAACTTGGCCAAGCAATTTTTATATGCTATGTCATTAAAATATATTATGAAATAAGTATTTTTCTTCACAGTTTATAAATAAAACTATATTTCAAATAATGAAAATATATTATCTGTAGTCAGAGCTAATCAGACAGGATTAAACTCAGACTTGATAGAATCTCCTTAGGGTATTTTTCCTTTGGATAATTAATACTCAATTATAAGAGAGTCTATTTGGGAGATCCATTTAAAACTTAAATGGAAAATGCTATAAGAGACCACACTTACCCTCTACTATTTCTCCATCCATATATCAATACAGGTTGAATATCTCTTATCCAAAATTCATGAGACCAACACACGTAACCTAAACATCTGTACCCTCATATTATGCTGAAATAAAAAAAAAAATAAAAATAAAACCACAATGAGATACCATCTTAAAAAAAAAAAAACAAAATTCATGAGACCAGAAATGTTTTGAATTTCAGATTTTTTTTTCATATTTTGAAATATTTATACATAAATAATGAAATTTTGGGAGAATTAGATCCAAGTCTAAAACATGGAATTCATTTGTTTTATACACATCTTATACATATAGATTGAAGGTAACTTTATACAATACAGATATTTTTGTCATTCACAAAATTTTTCAAATTTATTTTAATTTATGTATAATAGTTATACATATTTTGCAATAGATGTAATATTTTGATATTTGTGTACAATATGTAATGATCAAATCAGGGTATCTATCACCTCAAACATTTAACTTTTCTTTGTGTTGGGAATATTGCAATTCTTTTCTTCTAGCTAATCTGAAATATAAAATAAACTATTAACTATAATTTTTCTACTGTGCTATCAAATACCAGAATTTATTTTTTCTATCTGTTGTACAATATTTTTAATGATTTTGTGCATGAGACACAGTTTTGACTGCTTTTTGATTGCAACCCATCACACAAGGTCAGATGTGAAATTTTCAACTATAGCATTATGTCAGGATGCAAAAAATTTCAGATTTTGGGGCATATTTGGATTAGGCATGTTCAAACTGTACACAAAGAATAACTCACCCTAATATATAATTTGTTTTAAATTCCCATATAATTATTGAGAATAAGAGGGAGAGTTATTTGGCCTTGTTTATCCATGCTCAGAGAGCAATCACTTTATGCTTTTTATGTATTCATACATTCATAGGTGTGTATGAAGACAGATAAATAGAAGATGATTGAAGCTCTAAAAATAATGACTTCCAGAATAGTGTCTCCTTTGGGGAGAGATAAAGAAATATGAAAAAGAGTCTCAAATAAATAAAAATATAAATCAACAAATAAAAGCCCTCTCCCCAACACCCTACTTTTTCTTTTTGGTCATGTTTAAGTAATAGATGAATTTCTGTGTGTCACTTTGTTGTGAGAATGCACTGCCTTTTCCAAAATATTTGGGAGTTGTAGACATTAAAATCAGCATTATGAACAACCAAATGTCATACTTGTTTATAGTATAAGAAAATGAATTTCTTTTATAAATTAGGACCAGACTTCTTAGAAAGAATTCTGAAGAAAAAGGTTGAATAATTAACACTGCAAACTATCTAATTCTTTTAGCAAAGCTTATTTCACAGTTTTGCTTCAGTGTTCACCAGCTGTAGAGAAGGCAATTCAAACTCCCTAAATTAATCCCAGCTGCAGTGCTTGCAACACAATTAACACATTTAAAAGTGATAAATATATGTTAAAAAACAACAATTTGGGGTCAATTTAAAACAAGCTGTCAGAAAGTCGGAGATTGCCTAAATCCTTTTCATTTCTTGTCTGTTAATTGTAAATTTCCATAATCAATTTGGATCTGGGGAAAAGTTTAAAATTACTAAAATATTAGTTCTATTTTCAAAAATGTGTGTGTTTTTTTTAAACTCCAAGAGAGGGAGATAACTAGAAAAGTGTTTCATAATTTCAGAGAACATAGAAGAAAGATACTGGCTCATTCATTTTGACATTCCAAAGAGAATGGAAAAGAATCATCATGGTGCTATCAAAGGGATACCTCCTGGATAAATAATTATAAATAAGATATGGTCACTATGTTAGGCACTTATTTATCCACATGCCATATGATTTCCATGCCAAACAATCCTCAGAGTGGGAAATGATCCAGATGAAAATCACCAAGATTCAGGAAGTGATGGTTTGATGATCCATAAACGTGGAACTGGTTAAAGGACTTCTCACTTTCATTTTTCACCTCAATCCCATATTCATGGAATAAATATTTATAAATACACCTACTTTGACTGAGACAGTATTTACCAAAAAGTAAAAAGTTTGTTCCAGAAGCTTTCAGGATTTTAACTGGGGAATAGATTATACCTTTCCTTTTGGAAACAAATGGGAAATGTATTGTGTACTTAGAATTCTCTTTATGTCCATTTTATCATTTCATCCTCACAATAATCATTTCAGTATTATTACATCCATTTTTATACTTGAGGAATGTGAATATCATAATAAATAAATGTTTGCCCAAGATTAAATAAGCAAATATGAATATATTAATATAAACCAACATACCACAGTAACTTTTTACTTCAGTGGTATAGTGTTTCTAAACATTTTATCATTATATTACTCAATATTGACTGCTGTTTTATTTTCATAAAATAAGTGAAAATATAGTTAAAATTACTTGAGAAAATTTAGCACCTTCATTTTCAGTGATAGTCGTTCATTTTTAGAGGCTCGAATCAGAAATTTGGCAGAGAAAAATTATTATCAGGCCTGGTGATAAATTAAATATAAATCAACAAAGAACAGAATAGATAAGCATGGTCCCCAAGACTGGGAATTTAGGTATCTGGAAACATCTTATCTTTACATTAACACCTCAAAAATGAAATACTTATGTATAAAAAAATAAAATATGTGTAAGATTTATGTGAAGAAAGACAAAATTGATGAAAAAAATCAAAGAACTAAATAAATGGAGAGATATTTTATGTTCATGGATAAGTAGACTCTTTATCATCAAGGTGTCAGTTCTTCCCAATTCGATGCATAGATTCAATGCAATCCCAAAGAAATTCCAATAAGTTATTTTGTGGATATCAACAAACTGACTCTGAAGTCAATGTGTAGAGGCGAAAGACACAGAATAGCAAACACAATATCGAAAGAGAAGAACAAAGTGGAAGGACTAACATACCTGACTTTGAGACTTAACATAAAGCTACAGTAATCAAGACAATTTGGTATTGGTAAAAATAAATAAATAAATAAATAAATGACAAATATATCAGAGAAAAAGAATAAAGAGCTCAAAAATAAATCAACATAAATATAGTCAGCTTATATCTGATAAAAGAACAAAGGCAATACAATGGAGAAAAGATAGTCACTTTAACAAATTATGCTAAAACAAGTGAACATTTACATAAAAAAAGGAATCTAGACAAAGACCTTACACCTTCACAAAAATTAATTCAAAAATTGATCACAGACCTTAATGTTAAATGAAAAATTCTAGAATTCTTAGAGATAGCATAGAAAATATAAAGGACCTTGGGAATGACAATGACTTTTCAAATACAATCCCAAAGGCATGAACAATTAAAGAATTGATAAGCAGTTCTTAATTAAAAATTTCTTCTTTGTGAAAGACACCCTTAAGAGAATGTAAAGACAAGACACAGAGCGGAAGAAAATATTTGTAAAGCACCCATTTCATAAAGGCTTATTATCCAAAACATACAAGGAACCCTTAAAATGCAACAATATGAAAATCAACAAGCCAATGAAAAAAATGGGCAAAATACATGAACAGATATCTCATCAGAGAAGATATACAAATGGAAAACAAACATATGAAAACATATTCAACATCAAATGTCATCAGGGAAATGGAAATTAAAATGAGATACTACTATATACCTATATATCTATGACCAAAACCCAGAACTCTGATACCATCAAACACTGGGGAGAATGTGGAACAATACAAATTCTCATTTATTGTTGATGGGAATGCCACATGATACAATCAGTTTGTAAGACAGTTTGGCAGCTTTTTATAAAACTAAACATACTCTTACTGTATGATCTAGCATTTACACTTCTTGGTATTTACTCAAATAAGTATCTGCACACAAAGAAATATCTGCACACAGGTGTTTATAGCAGCTTAGCTATGATTGCAAAAACTTAGAAGCAATAAAGATGTCCTTCAACAGGTGAATGGATAAATAAACTGTCATATATCTGGACAAGGGAATAATATTCAGCACTAAAAGGAAATCATCTATCAAGCCATTAATAAACGTGGAAGAACTTTAAGTGCATGCTACTAGGTGAAAAAAGTCAGTCTGAAAAGGCTATATACTGTGTGGTTTTAACTGTATGATATTCCTGTAAACGTGAAACTATGGATACAATAAAAAGATTACCGGTTGCCCAGGGTCAGGGAGGAGGTACGAATAGGTAAACCACAGACAAATTTTAGGGCAGTAAAATTATTCTGTATGATATTATTAAAATTATGGTGGATACATGTTATTGTATATTTTTCCAAACCCATAGAATGTGCAATACCCAAAGTAAACCCTGATATAAACTATGGACTTTGGTAATAGTGATATGTCAATGTAGGTTCATCAGTTGTGACAAATGTACCATCTGGGTAAGGGATGTCAATAGCAGGGGCAGCAGTGATTACGTAGAAGAAAAGGGTGAATGAGAACTCCCTGTACTTTTCACTCAATTTTTCTGTGAATCTAAAACTGCTCTAAAAAATAACTAATTAAATAAATATATAGGATTATGAAGAAAACTTCAAAATACCACATTAACACAAGTTTATAATAGAGTAGTATATGCGTTGTTGTAAAGAGATACATATGACATGATAATACAATAAGTCTATTGTATATCCAAATCTTGAAGTAGTAATAAAGGTAAATGATAACTTGAGAAATCTGCAACAAATATCTCTGCATTTTATTTTTTTCAAAATCATAGGCACTGCTAATGCTACGGCTACTTCTATAATAGAGGGTATATTTCTCCGATGCTCTGAATTTTTCCCCCAAATCTTTTGCAGGTTCATGAAACAAAGGCAAAGAACCCTGGTGAACTTCTTTGTAAGTCAGAGGCAAGTTCTCTTGGTGACACAGTTCTGCACCATGATGATGAGAGTTTTCTTCTGAAATCTCAGCCTAGAATCTGTGTCATCATCCTTTACCACTAAGATCTGTCTACACTCCCTAAGAAACCCTTTCTCCTAATACTGACAAAAGTGTACTCTCTTTTCTGTGTTAGGACGTTGACATATATGACAAGTAAGAGTAAAGGATTAGCCAGGAACGCAAGCTGTCTATATTCTTCCCATGCCAGCTCAGCTTCAATGTCAAGAGCAGTATTTATAATAGTTTTACATATTGAAGTCAGAAAAGATTTTCTTCGTGAAATTACAAAAACAAAAACAAGCAGAGAAAAACCAGTTTCCATTACCTAAGGGAATGGATGCAGTGAGAATTGGAACTCATATCCAGATATGTATTATTTCATTATAGAATCCATGTTCTTTGAATGTTGCTCATTGCTATACCACAGTGCCTCCATTTTCATTTCATCCAAGAGAAAGGCTGTGGCACAGTGAAGCCTGCGTCTTTAATAAGCTTTTATTGTATAATACCCATGTAAAATAAATAAACTAATAACTGTTTTAAGAGAATAATGAATTTTTTTAAATAATGGTATTACTTAAATAATTTTGGTGCTTCCCCATTTATACTAATAAGGACACATTTCAAAATAAATATGAGAATAAATTGAACGTAAGTAAAATACTCTAAAATCCTGAAAAAGAGACTAGTGATATTACAAGTTTTTTGGACATTGATTTGTTAAGTTATGGAAGAGAGAAATACTCAAGAGGTTGTTTTATATCTAGTTTAAGATTTGATTTTCTTTTGTATGGTAAGGGAGCAAGGCTGGAATATGTTCGGGTTTGCTAGTAAAAGCAAGAGAAGAGGCTCAGAGAGCTCAAGTTTCATACTCAATAATGCAGTCTGAACTGTTATCCAAGGCCAACATCAAGAGAGCTAGTCAAATCAGCTCTGCATTATAAAAGTTGCTGTCCTAAGAATGAGGCTTTTTATGGATTTTTTCTCTTTATGCTACGAACTTTATTTCTATGGGAGATTTCAATTGCTTTCTGTCGAACCTCAATAAATCTGGGACAACAACTGAACTGCCAGAGGGAACGATAAAGCTGAAAGAGATCTAAAAAGATTTACTATTAGTCAATGTGTAGAGAGAAATTTATTCAACTATTAAAAATTATATTTCCCAACCAAAAAAGAAAAAAAAATGTTGTGGGAGTCAGTCTTATATCAACAGATTGCTGATGAAATCCAGGACTGTTTATTCGGTGGAGGTCGACATCATTGCCTGTATCCCGTCTTCATCTCATGTCATCCAGTGATCTTCAGAGACGAAATGAGAGTGACACACATTTTGTGCAATGCATCATCCATAAAAGTCCACTCAGAGGAAAGCAATTCCCATCAGGCTTAACCTGTGAATTATGTTTGAAAATACAATTATTACAATTTTCCATTTCTCAGCTGATAGATGGATGTGACCACCTTGCCGTAAATCTCAATTTCTTACAGATGAAGCTGGAGGAGAAGTCATTGTAAAATAATATAGAAAGTCGTAATGAGTAAACTTCTAAAGGATTTGTTTGATTGTTTTAAGATTGACTGCAGTGAATGAAATGCTTATCTGAATTTACTTTCCTTTTCTATTATATCTCTTCGATTGTTCAACATTTTTAATAGTCATAGAAATATTACCTTTCATAGGTAAGTCAAAGCTTTATCGCTTTATTGACAAATAAAGCTGCCAAATTTCATTATTTGAAAAAATGTTTATTTTAGTGAAATGGAAAATTAGAACTTAGAAATCGTTTCTTTAGGCATCCCTGTTTTTGCCAGTGAACTTGTAATTTATGTCGGTATAGGCATATAGCACCCAATATAGATATCTTATCCCCTAAATATTGTTTTTGATTTAACTAAATTATAAGGGAAACAATTTGTAGTTAGAAGGGGACAGAATCAAATGACTCATTACCATGGATCGGAATATATGTGTGTATTTACACACACACACACACGCACACACACACACAAATAGCAGTTCACATGCAGAATTCTAATCTTGGTCTACTTTCAGAGACTGCTGATTATAATGCAACTGTCCAGTTTTTTCCTGAAAATAGCTTTAAAAATGCAGTGATGAATCAACAAGAAAGAGCTAGCAAAAGATGTGGACTATGAAAACTTTGTTCTTAATTTTTTAAAATATTTTTTTCTCCATTTGAGCAGATTCGATGTTCAAGCCTTCACTTGAATTTCAATAGACTTAAGTGTGCATTAATATTTACTTAGAGTTTTTATGCACATTAGCAAATAGGGTCACCTATCATGAAAAAAGCTGCTTATCACAACTGTTTCTTAATATCTTATGGGAGCCAGGAGTGTGAACATCAAAGGGTAATACCCTTTATTTATTCTTTTAAAATGGAGAGGAAAATAGTTTTAAAAATAGATTAATATATTGTTTAAAAATATCACAGTTGGTTAGGAAAGACAATAAAACTCATTTTCTCCTTGTCTCAGTTTCTTCTATTAGTAAAATTAATATTTAATACTTTGGATATATCTTAAGTGAGGTATTTTAATAAAGATGCATGTGAAGTATTTAGCAATCACAATAAGAATAGGGTGGTAGCACGGCTTATAGTAAAACTGTTAAAGTCTAAGTTCACAAATTTCTCTGCTTGTAGAGGAAATTTAAAAAATCCTGATATAGCAAATAGTATCAATTCACATTTTTGAAAATTCTGCACTCATATTTCAAGGTAATTTACCTACCAATATAGCACCCTTTATCTAGGAAAGAATTTTTTGGTCAGAGAATGTAATTAGCAGTTCAATTTGAAATGAATAAATTATAATATAACTTACACTGATTTTATATGTAATCTAAGTAATACCTAGGATCCGATGTAGTTAAGATCTATCATTAACTCCACACTACAGAGTAACACTAAAAGAAATATAGCCTTGTCTTCAAAAGTCCTGTCCTTCATTCTAATTTTTCCAGCTGTTTACTTACAGTTATCAAAGCACATTAAGAGATATATAAATCATGTTGTAATACTTTCTAAACCTTGTAGATATGCCCCAAAGTTTTTCTCTTTCCCTGTTATTCTCAACATCAACAAAATATCTTTCCAAAGTTAAAGGTTCAAGATCCTGATTTTTCTCTTTTCCTCATTAGTTTAACCTCAATAGTTCTTCACACTTATAAATATTGTTTGCTTCTAATTAAATATCCTACTCTTATTTTCTAGTTCTGTATCTCCACCCTAATTTTCTGAGTATCTATCACAAAGGTTCAGGACTTCAGCCGATCATTCACCTTAGAAATTGGAGAAGGTAGAAGGGTTATATCCAAAGACAGAAATTTCTCTGGGGGAAAATAATGTCCAAGGTTAAATAGTGAAAAGTGAAGCAATAATGAATATTGTTATCTTTATTACTATTTCTGTCTTTATTACTGTTACATATATTGGAACATATAAGTATATAAATGAATTGGTTCCTTTGAGAAACTGGCTGAGGAAAAAAAAATCAGGTTTCTGAAACTATGCATTTGAAATAATGTCATAGTCTGGGTGCCTGCTATGGTTATCATTTAACTTTCACCTATGGACAATAAACTTGTATTAGCATCTCATCGAACAGCAATGAAGACCTGTTCACAGTACATGAGTTGTCAAACATTTTTTTCTTTGAGATTTTTCTACTCAGAAGTACTTTTTTAATGAAAGTGTTGATTGATTATCAACCTGTGTGAATATGAATTATTATAGTTTGAATTACTCAATTTACCTAAAAATGAAGCACTATCAAAATAATACAGAATTCACAAATGCTTTATGGAATCTAGAAAATAATTCCAATCAGAAATAATGTCTTCTTCCATTGAAATATTAGAAGTTTATATTTGCTTTGCTTACATTATATTGAGAATTATTTTTCAATGTATTTTTGTGAGTGTGTGTGTCAACATCATTGATCAAAAAGTACATGAAAACAGTACCAGGTGAGTTAAGTTTAACTCACCTGGTATTCTCCCTTAAAAGCTACTAGATTGGCTTCTAAATGATTTGCTATTAGTTCTTCTTGAAGAAATATGGACTTGTGTAAAAGACTCACAACAACTGAGTGTACCAAAGAATTGCAGGGACTACCTGTGGTAAGAGGATGTGGACCCATGAGGAACTCTGAAAGCCACCTAGCTTTGCCTTCTATTAGCCCCATTAAATGATTAGCTAATTATACAACAAAATTTATTTCATAATTTTTTCCTGATTGCAGGAATAACTTAAAAGGATTATATCCTTGATATTTTTATTTTTCTCATGAATCTGGGTATAGATTTACTGCTATAAGAGAATATTATGTTTTAATTTAATAAACTTGAGGGAGAAATAACTACATTTAAAAAAAGACTTACTATATGTTTTGTTTAAACAATGAATGAAGACTATATTACAGAGTGTAAGATAATTATTATATTCTAAACAGTAATATTCAAAGTGACCATTAATAGATTTGTGAAATGAGTCATAGAATTCCTAGAATATATTTTAAATGATATCAGAAGAAAGAACAAAGAGAAATATAACCATGTGAGGTAAAGAATTATTTCAAAATTCAATATATTAATATTTTGTAATGATTGTTTTTCACTCTAACTCACAAAAAGCAAAACAAATCCATAATGGCTGTAGGGTTTGTGCTTTGTTTCATAATAAAAAAAGACATGCATTTTGTATCTGTAGGATTTCCTACATTTAACATACATCCTGTCTTTTCTGTTATCTAGAAACTGGAGATTCCTTGTCTAGACAATGAAGTGTTAACTCAAGCCATAGAGATACTGGTAATGGCAGCAATGGTAGAAGCAGTGGGGCTGGAGAAGGTGATATGAGAGGGAGCGTCAGGTTTTTCAAGAGGAGAGGGACATAAGGAGGGAAGAGAAAAATTATAAAGAAGTCCTCTCTTGTTTATTGTTTTCACTCTCCTACTAGTTCAAGCTCTCCTAAGCACATGCCAGAAAGACCAAGGCGTCTGAATTGTTGGTTCTTGCAAGTTGGAGCAAGTTTCCCATTTCAGCAGTGTCCTGGGGCAAATGAGACAGAATATTAGTGGAACACTTGAGATATTTTCAAGAGAGCCTCATCCAAAAAGGCAGTCATATGATTTTAGGTTCATCTTTGTAATTTCTAATATATGACTCATTATTATTAAACAAGAAGAAAAAAATTAAAAATTTTTAAATTAAAAAAATTGCAATTACTCAATTAAGAATTGTTAAAATTAACTATAAAATGGCATAAGCAAGTTAGTCGCTTTTTTGTAACTATTTAGAGAGATCTAATGTCATTTTCCCTATACGCATGTATTTGTGGAAAATATATGAAATATATCAAGAGAAATAAAAATATTATGGTGTACGATACTGAGATTCACCATGAGATGCATTTAATATATATATGTATATAATGTATGTAGATATGTGCATATGTGTGTATGTGTGTGTGTGCATATGTGTGTGTATATATATATATATATTCACTGAATGACTGCAGAGGAGGGCAGAGTGCTGTAGATGAAAGGGCATTGTAGTCATGGCTCCTTTCCTGGAGTGACGGATGCTCCGCGAAGGAAAGACTAACATACCTGAAGCCACAGCAAAGGAAAGAGAATAAATTGTATAATATAAATGTATATACTATAGCTCTTCAAAGAAGAGAAATATAGATATTTTGGAAAATTAAATAATTTTTCATTGAAAAAATGGACTATGATTTACACATTTAAGGGTCAATTGGGAAGGAGAAACATAGGAGAACAACACAGTGGAAGAAAAAAACTAGAGTGAATACACAAATCAGGGATGCATTTAGGCAGATGAAAGGCAACAATATGAACAGAAGGGAGGAAATATTTTTGGAAGCTTTATAATGTAGCTTAGTGCAACACATAATTCACCAAGAAATTGTTTTTTAATAGTTAAAGTTTCAAGATGTCCTAATTTCTGTATATTAAAACAATATTTCATTGTGTATTTGCAATTAATTCCAATCCAATTTTTTAGGAGCTACTCATTCACTATCTTTGGCTCTCTTTTTTACTATTTTTACATTAGCATCTCTCATTTCCATCACGTGAATACAACCCTTGCTTCCTGCCATTTGCTTATTATCACCTCCACTGAAGAAAACAAACAAATAAATAAATAAATACACAACAGTCACTTACGCTAACTCTTAACTGTTTTGCCAATACTTTGGTTAAGAAGAGAGGTTTGAAAACGCAGATTTTGATGAAACTTCAGGATTTTCTTTTCAGTGAAACTACCTATAATGAGACTTTTTAGAAAACTTTTTTAAGAGGAAGATTGCAATTTAAAGGAGAACTGTTTTTGAGGTTATTGTCATTGAATGAAGGGGCATTTGCTAATCATTATTTTTTTCTATTGGCACCATTAAAACAGAGAAACAGATCTTGAGGAAATGTAATAATATTTACATTCAGCTGTAACTTTTCAAAGTATTCTATAAATAAAATTTTAATATTCCTAACACAATTTATTTCAAAGATTTAAATTTTGCTTATTCTTGATATGCATACATATATGCACACACAACTTGGAATAAGCAGAGCTGTGGTTGTTTTCAATATACATTTTGGACTGAATACAAGAAAATTACTGAGAAAATAGTGGGTAGAGAGTGGAATGTGCTGACAGAGAATGTGAGCTCCTGCCTAACATTTAACTGCCTAATATTTAAAAATTTATTAATGATCTTGAAAAAAGAAAGAGTAGCACTGCCTATATTTGAAGGTAGAATCCATTAGAGATTCTTATACTTTCGGTTTTCAGGAACCAGAAAGACTGATAATTTTTTAGTTTTTCAAGAAAGATCAATTACAAATAACACTAAAAATGGTAACTGTGATTATCTCTGGGAATAAAAGTGAATCTAAAAAGGACAGAGAAAAGGCACATTCACTTCTTATTGTATATGCTTAGATATTACTTGTTACTTTACCAGAGCATATAGCCCCTTTGCACAAAACCATTAAAAAAACAAAACTACCATTTATTATCATGATTATTACATGAAACAGGATTATGTTTAAAACATAAACACCTAATAATACAGAATGCTTTTGATTAATTTAGAAATAAAACCTCATTACATTGTTTCTATTTTATTATTTTGCCATGGATCCATTAAAAGTATGGACCCATAAAAATGATGACAGTACCTAACATTTAAAAGTAAATTTTATATTCTAAACACTGTTGTTCAAGGTGCATACGTGAGTGTGTATGTGTGCACACCTCCCCATTTAATCCTCAAAGAGAAAACAATAACACCACACCACAAGCACTATTTAAATATTTCACTTAATAAAGGAGAAACCTAAGGGTTAGAGACATGATATAACTTAAGGAAGGATTTAAATACAAGCAGTTGTTAAGGATTGACCTCTATCCTTACTATTTTACGGATATAAGGTGTTGCAAAAATACTGTAAAATAAATTGTGAGAAGGAGGAATCTGTGAAACTAGAGACAGCAAAATTAGCGTACATACTAATTTCGAAAATTCTTGAGGAAAAGTATCAACAGTAAGGTTGATTTTTAAAGAAAATTTAGTGACACTTTATTGAAACTCAGAAGAGGGATATTTTACAAATATTACGCCTGTTATATTTCTGTGTAGTTAAGGTCAGTGAATAATCAAAGGATTTCTGTTTTTTCCAATAATTTTGTTTTCCTCAAGTTTATATCACTATTTCAAGTATACTTTAGATATACTGGGATTGTCATCAAACGATATTTTAGGTGAAACCAAACAACTCAATATTTTGATATTTGTTATTTGCCATTAATGCATTTCAAGTCTATCTCTTATAAATTTTGTGTATAATGTAAAAATAAATATAAATTTAAATAAATGTATGTGCATACAAATACATATACAGAGAGAAATATCTATATCTATCTACCTATCTATATCAAGAATCCTGCTAATTTAAAAGTCATTTTTGATGTTTTTATTTTTTTGTTGACACTTTCAATATGGTTTTAAAAATGTATTAGAATTCAAAATTTTCAGACCCTGAAATATAATTTCAAGCATGCATTACCAAACATCACAAGATTTTCTGAGCATCTGAGAGGAGGATAATAACCTCATAAGGACCCCTCTAGTTCACAAAATCATTCCTTTTTTTTTTTTTTCAAATTTTTTAATGAATGTTTTGTCTGTGGCTCTGTAAGAGCACCATCTGGTGGCATCTAAGTCATTGAGACAATTCGTAGACATCACTGCTGCCAATGATTTCGTGGGGTACAGGGGTAAACTTGCTAGAATGTAGATTTATATCTTTTAGATTTTTTTCTGTTTGTTCTAAGTTTAATAAGACAATTATTTATTATTTTGAGTGAGTAATCCATACATGAAATCAGATCCCATGAATGAAGTATATAAAAATCTATCTTCCCCCAGGAGAAAAAAAAACTACTTTTTCTGATTATTGAGTATTAGGCAGAGAAGTTTTCAATGATGAGGGCTAGTTAAATCACAGGAATACAACTTGATTCAAATTTAAATATGTATATTCCTGTTAAGGCAGATTTGGGGGCAGAGAAGCTATTAATAATCAAATAAGGTTTATTGCCAAATATTCTGTTTTTGCAATCCTTTTCAGTTTCAAAATATGAGAACTTTCTGTTGGAAATACTACTAAATGTTGATATTATTTCAACTGAACTTTTGAAATGCATGTTAGATTAACAGTCTTACCAAGACAATCCTGAAAGAAGTATTTCTAATGTAAGAAAATATTTAGAACAATAAACAACTCATTAGCTTGTAATAAGATATAATTCCAATAAAATATGATATCTAATTTAACAAACAATACTATCCAATATTTTATTCATAATATTTTTTATAAAAATAAAATTTTCTAGAGAAATAAATGTATTCGTAATATCTACAAGCAAATAATACAAACACTGTATAAGTGAACAATTATTCTCTATTAGGAATAATAAAGTACTAATTTTAGTAGGTTTTAAATTTTTCCTATGTTAAAGTAAGGATCAAATTTCTTATCTTATGGCTAAAGTTGTGCTTGTTCTCCTGTAGCAGTGGAGAATTAAAACATGTATAAAAATGCATTTTTAAGTTTTCAGGTTAGGAAATCCATTCCTCAAATATCCTTTAGGATTTAAAACATTGCCAATTACTTAATTTTCACTCTTTTTCTTTGCTAACTAAAAAATAGCTATAATAAAAGACGAAGGATGAAGAATTTAAGTTCTGGAATGAGGCTGTCTGGATTTGAATCTTGCTAAAGCTACGTGTTTGTGGACAAATTACATCCATGGGCCATAGTTTGTTTATCTATAAAATGCAGGTATCACTTCCAATCTCATTAGGCTATAATAAGCATCAAATAATTTGATACAAATAAAGAACTTGGAGTGGTGCCTACTTTTATAAAGCATTAAATAAATGTTAGTTATTAACTATTGAAATGTTATCACAAGACATACTCATTTATGACTCTATTTTCCTATGGAAGTACATTTAACTAATATTCTGTCTCTTGATGTGATATGAGTTACTTTATGCAATAAAGAATACATATCTCTGGCACAGCTTTCTAGAACTACTGGGAATGAATTCCATATGCCGTGGCCATTGATGACCAGAGTCCCTGGGCTTTTTTCTCCTCTGTGAACACCTTGTCTGTCACTTCAGTACGCTAAATCCATACTTACAGGTCCTCTGTGCATCATGACATGTGAGGGTTTGTCTGAATGATAAGAAGCACTTTGTATTGCTAAAATCATCATATTTAATAAGACTAATAATACATTTCAATAATCTGTCATGTTGTTGGGAAGACTTACGGCTGTATGACACACCAAAATAACACCCAAACCAATTCTAAATTAGTCAGTTTTTGCCCACAAGTGTATGTAATTCCAGTATCTCTGACTGCCTCAGTGAAGTATCAAAAATCATTGCAAATTTCCTTTACTGATAGTTGCATTTTCTGTAATAACACCAGCTTGTTTGAATCTTAGATTTTCTCATAAAAAATATGTTGTTTTTCATAAACATCAACATCTTTTATTTGCCTGCTTAGAAAAATGTGTCTGTTTTAATTCCTAAGTTTTTTTTAAACAACTTCACAACATTTGACTTGTTATTGTTTTTTTTTTTTTTCATATATCGTATCGCTTTTAACAATTTAATTTTGGGTATGGCCCATCAAATCAAAACCACAATTCATGTACCAAAAAATAAAATTTACATTTATGATATCAATTTAGAATAATAGAAATTGAAGGAGTAAACTGAATATGTTCAAGGAGCTGTTTTGACGTGAATGCGCAGTCTAAGCCAGAGCTCGATCATTTTATTTTGAAAAATATCAAGATCACAGGAAAAATAATTTTGGACCAAAACAACTATACTTTTTAAGATCTGAATATAACCAAATAATTTAGTATGTTCCATATTTTTCCATCTGATATTTGCATATATGTGTTTGTTATCTAAGAATAATAATGTTTAAATAGGAATAACATTTTATAGAGCAAGATATCACAGAAATGAGTTGTGTACAAATAAAGCACAAATAAACTAAGGTTATCTAAAAGTATAATGAACTGTTGATTAATAATACATTAGCAGTTAACGCAAAACTCAAATTAGTCATCTAAAGAAGTTTGCATATATATGCTTCCCTTGTCATTGATGGGGCTGTAATGGGTTTTAAAGCAAGTACGCCTGTGCGATGAGTTCATTTGGTATTCAGTGTAATAGCACATGTAATAATGAAGTCATTTGGCTTCCATTATATAAACATTAGTTAATGGATACCTATATTAAAATGCAACTCTATGTTCGTGCTTATTTATGTCTTCATTTGTACACAGCACTAAATCTTTAAAGTTGAGCTTTCATGCAGCTTGTTGACATTTATAACTCTGAATCTTGAGTCACTTTTATGGACAAAAACATCCCATTATGTTGTTTTAGATTCCAAGATAAACAGTAGTTGAATTTGTTAAAAACAGTGTCTTTTACAGTTATTACCCAGTTGTCTAGTCTCTTTCTTTCCCCTCTCATTTTTTGTTTTGTTTTTTAATGCTGAAGTAGGCATTCACAATAATATCTTGAGAAATATACTACTGTGCAAGATCTTTGACACGTTTGATTTTATTTTTTATCTCTCAAGTAATTATGCCTTTCTGTTACTTTTGCTGAATACCTTTTTTTTCCATTTAAAGATCATTAAACAGAAATAAAATAAAAATATTTTCTTTTCCCTGGTCTTCTACATCTGGACGTTACTGATTAAACAATGACAAGTACTTTCTGCTTCTTTTTGTATTGGAGACATTGATTATTTCTACCATGTGAGGTGGTATAAACATCTTTTTACGGGGAGAGCAGAACTATGTTAGTAATTTTTCCCCATATTTGTGCTTCTAAGATATTGTCCTTTTCATATGTTGAAAACTCCAAATACATACTGATTTCTTAATTTCACAAAACAAGCAGACATAATCAGCATATTAAATTTTTTGTATATTTTGTATATATTCGATTTTTTTATAAATCCTTGTTGTATACTTATATAGCAACATAAAGTCAAAAAGAAACTGTGTAGGTGATTATAACAGTGTATTAAGTAATTATAATTTTGGAATACAAATTGTACTATAGAACCACAGAACATTTGGATTAATCTTCATTTTTAATGGCCTGTTATAGAGAATTCCAAGATAAGTGTTACTTAAATTATGGAGAGGATAAAAGTTTGAGATTGGACTGTTCTCAAAATGCTTTCTCTGTGTAATGAGAAAATTCTAAGTGCAAAACAAGGCTTCAAAAGTGTTAAAAATGAAAGAAGTAAAGAGTTTGGTAGAAGGAGCTTGTACCTAAAGTATGGAATTGGTAAGTCTCCTTGCATCTGATAACTTCCTTTTCCTTTCTCCAAAACTTTTGACTATAGAGCTGTCCTCCCTTGTCTCATAATTGAAGAGGAAATCCTCTCTATCCCTTTGGTTGGGTTATCCTTAGTCAGATTTTCATATCTGCTTCTGCACTTAAACTAATGTCATATGTTGTTTTGTTTTGAGTAAATATATACATGTATATATGAATTCTGCCTCATTCACACCGATACATAGTTGGGAAAGAGAAGAATATATTAATTGGCATTCCAGATAATGGTGGATATTATTATTGATGCTATAGAAAAATTCAGCAGTGGTAGTTTCTTAAAGGTCATATGTTATATGGAATTTAAAACTATAACAAGGAAGTTTTTGTACCCTGCTATATGAAAATCTATTGGATTATTTTGCATGTTTAAATGACACTTTTATTCATGCATGACTGTCATATCATGCTTTGATTATTCAGAAAATATAGGCTTGCTGAATTATACAGTTGTTCATATGATGACTCATTTCATTATAAAATATTTTTATAACTTACTTGTTAATATCATAACTCTCATCAGAAAAGCCTTTTAGTGCTGGGAAGCTGTCAACCTTAAGGTTGTAGATACAAGTTTTCCAAAATTCCAATTTTCATTTGAAAGATTGAATCTCATCATTAATAACAAATATTACCAGTTGTTTTCTTGAAGTGCCAAACTTAGTTCAGTATTTTAGAAAACATCTACCAAATGCCAATGTATGAATGGCTGTAATCTGCCTATCAATTGGGATTTTATATGAAAATGGTTTTATATGAAGAAAGAAGCACACAAGTTCTTTTCTTCATGACCACCATTATATTTAAGTATGTAATGGAAGTGCTTTATGCATACTTACCATTTTGTAACAGAATATTGCATAGACATGTACTCAAGTGCTCGAGATTTCATAAAATTAATTTTTACTGCTTCATTGAAGACATTCTTAAGTGAAATTGGCTTTTTTTTCTCATTACAAATGTCTGGCAGTGTATTATCAAAATCATCAAAGTTAACATCACCAATAAAAGGTAAAATTAATATCATATTAGATTCTTGATATGATGCATTGAGTTTGACACTGTAGCAATTCTATGGCATTCTCACCAAAAATTCATAACTTAAATGGAATGATGGGTAAACGTAAGACAAACTCAATTTAAAAATCATTTTGTAAAATAGTACGCTGGTTCTCCTTAAGAGTCAAAGACAAAAGCAAAGACTGACGATCTGTTTCAACATAAAGGAGACTAAGAAATATGATTGCTAAATGCAAATGCTATTCTGGATTGGAATCCAAACCAGAAATTGTTTCTGTACAATTATAGTAGATTAAAAGAACGAAATACAAAAGGGGGAATTCTGTTGTGAATTTATGATATCTCTACCTATTCTAATCAAACAATGTTTTATAATTTATTCAAAAGTGAAAGTACTAGGCTATCAAAGGGATAGAAACCTGAATAAATTATAAAATGTAAAATAGTAAGATAAAAACTCAAACTTCTCTAAAGAATGACTAGTATATTAAAGCATTTAATTGACTAGAGGTATATGATTGAAATTTTATTATTTGCTTAATCTTAACTAGAGGTCAATATCTCTGATGAACATAAATGAAAAAATCTTCAACAAAATACTAGCAAACTGAATTCAACAATACATTAAAAAGATTACTCCTTATGATCAAGTGGGATCCATTCCAGGGATGCAAGGATGGTTCAACATATGCAAATCTATCTATGTGATACATCCTATCAATGGAATTAAGGACAAAAACCATGTAATCATTTCGATTGATGCTGAAAAAGCATTCAATAAAATTCAACATTCCTTCATGATGAAAACTCTCAAAAAACTGGGTATGGAAGGAACTGACCTCAACACAATAAAAGTCACATATGACCAACCCACAACTAGTGTCATACTGAATGGGAAAAACTGAAAGCCTTTCCTCTAACATCTGGGACAAGACAAGGATGTCCACTTTTAACACCGTTAGTCAACATAATACTGGAGGCTCTATCTATAGCAATCAGACAAGAGAAAAAAATAAAGGGCATCTAAATCGGAAAGGAAGAAGTCAAATTATTCCTATTTGCAGATGATATGATCTCATACTTTGAGAAAACTAAAGATTACACACACAGAGACACACACACACAAAAACCTATTAGAACTGATAAATTCAGTAAAATTTCAGGGTACAAAAATCAATAGCATTTCTGTATGCCAACAGTAAACAATCTGAAAAGAAACCAAGAAAGCAATCCCATTTACAATAGCTACAAATAAAATAAAATACCTAGGAATAAACTTAATTAAAGAAGGAAAAGGTCTTTATAATGAAAACTCTAAAACATTGATGAAAGAAATTGAAGAGGACAGAAAAATATAGAAAGATATTCCATGCTTATGAATTTAAAAAATTAATATTGTTAAAATGTCCATATAACCCAAAGCAAACTACAGATTTAATGCAATCCCCATCAAAATACTGATGAAATTCAACAGAAAGAGAAAAAAATAATCCAAAATTTATATGGAACCACAAAAATCCTAGAATAACCAAAGTCATCCTAACCAAAAGGAAATCTGGAGGAATCACATTACCTGATTTCAAATTATACTACTGAGCTAGAGTAACTAAAACAGCATGTTCCTGGCAAAAAACCAGACACATAGACTAATGGAACAGAATAGAGAGCCCAGAAATAAGTCTGCATATCTACAGTGAAGTTATTTTTGACAAAATTGCCAAGAACATAGAGTAGGGAAAGTACAGTCTCTGGGAAAACTAAATATCCATATGCAGAAGAATGGATATATATATATATATATTTATTTCTATCTATCTATCTATATATATATATATATACATCCATTGGATATCCATATATCTCTTGCAATATATAAATATATATATAAATAAATATATAAAAATCAAATAAAAATGAATTAAAGGCTTAAATCTAAGACCTGAAACTATGAAGCTACTAAAAGAAAACATTGGGAAACACTCCAGGATATTGGTCTGGGCAAGGATTTCTTGAGTAATAACCCCAAAGTACAGACAACAAAAGCAAAATTGGACAAATGGAATCACATTAAGATAAAAAGTTTCTGCATAGCAAAGGAAACAATCAACAAAGAAAAGAGACAACCAACAGAATGGGAGAAAATATTCACAAACTACCCATCCGACAAGGGATTAAAAACTAGAATATATAAGGTGTTTCAAAAATTTGATAGGAAATAATCAAATAATTTGATTAAAAATGGGTAAAGGATCTGAATATATATTTCTCAAAAGAAGACATATGAATGGCCAACATGTACATGAAAAAATGTTCAATATCATTAGTCAACAGAGAAATGTAAATCAAAACTACAATAGATATCCTCTCACCCTTGTTAAAATAGCTTTTATCAAAAAGACAGGCAACAACAAATGCTGGTGAAGATGTGGAGAAAGGCGAATCCTTGTACACTGCTGGTGGGAAAGTAAATTAGTGAAACCACTGTGGAGAAGAGTATGGAGGTTCCTCAAAAAACTAAAGATAGAACTACCATGTGACATGGCGATCCCACTGCTGGGTATATATCCAAAGGAGTGGAATCCAGTATATAGAAAATATATCTACATTCCCATGTTTGTTGCGGCACTATTCCTGAGTTCAGATCATGAACTCAAAATCTATGATAATCAAAACTGTATGGTAATAGCAAAAAAATAAACATCAATCAATGTAACAAAATAAAATGCCCAGAAATAACCTACATACATATGATTAATTTATTTTTGACAAAGGTGCCAAAAATAGATAGTCACAACAGCAAATGGTATTGAGAAAATTGGATATCCACATAAACAGGAATGAAATTGGACCCTTATATTACACCACACAAAAAATCAACTCAAGATGAATTAAAAATGTAAATGTAAGGTCTAAATGTAAATGTAAGGTCTAAAAAAAGGAAAAGCTCCTTGACATTGTTTCTTGGCAATAATTGTTTTGGATATGAACCAAAAGCACAGGCAACAAAAAGTAAAAATAATCAGGTGGGTCTACATAAAATTAAAAGATTTTTTCACAACAAAGGAAACAATCAACAAAAATGGAATGGCAATCTAAGAAATGGATAAAAATATTTGCAAATCATATATTCAATAAGGAGTTAACATACAAAATAGTTAAGGAACTCATACAAATTAAATAGCAAGTAATAATAATAATCCAATTAAAACTGGTCAAAGGACATGGACAGACATTCTTCAAAATAAGATGTATAAATGGCCAATAGGTAAATGCTAAAGTACTCAATATCACTAATTATCAGGGAAATTCAAATTAAAACCACAATGAGATATCATTTTATACCTGTTAAGAGGGCTATCCTCAGTACATCAAAAATGGCCTATTGGTGAGACTCTGGGAGAAGGAAATTCTTGCTCACTGTTGGTTGGAATGTAAATTGGTATAACCACTATGAAAAACAGTATGGATGCTCATCAAAAAATTAAAAAAAGAACTCCCATATGATCCAACAATCCCACTTCTAGGTAAATGTCTTCAGGGAAATAAAACAACACTTTTTAAAGATATCTGCACTCCCATGTTCATTATTCACAATACCCAAGATATGGGAACAGCTTCAGCACCTATTGACAGATGAATGGATTAAAAAATATGGTTAATATGTACAATGGGATGTTATTTGGCTTTAAAAAATGAGGGTAATCCTGGCATTTGTGACTACATGAGGAACCCAGAAGACATTAGGCTAAGTGAAATAAATCAGACATGGAAAAACAAATATTGCATGATATCCCTTAAATGTAAAATCTAAAAAAGTTGAACTCTTAGAAATACAGATAATATGATTTCTACCAGGGGTTTGAGGTTGGAGAAAATCAGGAGATGTTCATCAAAGAATGCAAACTTTCAGTTATAAGACAAATAAGTCTGGGAACTCCAAGTGTATATAATATAATGGTGACTATAGTTAATAATAATGGATTATATATTTGCAATTTCCTAAAATCTTAAGTGTTCTTATCATGTGCACACACAAAAAGCATAACTGTGTGAGGTGATGGATATGCTAATTAGCTTGATTATGGCAATAATTTCAGAATGTATATGTATATCAAATCATCATGTTGTATACTGTATTTTTGTCAGTCATACATCAATAAAGCTAGGGAAAAAACCTCAGTAGCTACAATCTCTAGGGGAATGCAGATTGCAGACCATGTTGCTTAAGGGCATGGAATCAGACTAATCTGGGCTCACATCTAGGACTATTATTATAGTATAAGACGTGACCTCTCTGATCTTAAAGGTTCTTAAAATCTTCACGTGCACGTTGTGAGGAATGAAATGGGAAGTACATATATCAGACACCCATCACAGAGTCAGAGGTAAGTAACTAGTTGTTATTATCAACAGTAGTAACAGTATCACAAGGTCAGGAAAAAAGTCACAATGCCCTTTTTAGCTCTAAACTCATCTATTTTTTTTTTTTTACAATGCTTTCCACTAGATAGACCCAGTGCAAGATGGTCATACCCAGAGGCTTTTAAATTTTAATCGCCACTGATGAATTATATAGTGCAGGTGCTGCTCTGAAGGCAGCTTTTGGAATGGAGACTAAACTTTCACTAGTGGTTGGAAGGGGATAAATTAATTTATCTTTTCATCTCGGGTGAGCCCTTGGAGGAAACCATTATCATAAAACATTGTAAATCTATAGACTTGGCAGCTTTTGCCCTGCAGAGTCTCGGGACTTGAGTAAATATGGAGATTTAGAGATTTACTGTCTTTTCCTTTGAAGAGGTGATTTCCCTTGGTAGAGAAAGATGGACATGGCAATAGAAAAAAAAAAATCTTGTTTTAACTTCGAACCTGAACCAGCTTTGAAATACATATATCTCTTTTCCAGGCTAGCCTTCATAGCTGCAAAGCCGTTTTTATTAAATTACAATATTAAACTTTAGAGGAAAGATGAGCTGGGGGAAAAAATCTTACTCAATATATGCACCTATCTTGAATCAACATTAAAGTGTGCACATCATTATCATCATCTCCTCTGAGGCCTGGTGAGGCAGAGAAACATCATTAGTATACATCATCAAGCCAAGAAATTGAAAATGGAAAAATAAAAGTAACTCTTCAGCCTAAAGTCAAAGGTTGCATTTGTTTGAAATAAGCAGAAAAGTTTTTAAGAAAATGTTCAAGTAAGATCCTCACAATAATTATGAGGATCTTTATTTAAATCTGTCATTATGAGGTGCACACAATTAAAGCCATTATATATTATTTATATGTACATAGATATCTCTTAATTCAATAGAACCATTTCATAAAGTGTCTCAAAAGAATGCATAAAGGGGAACATCTATTCATTTGAGAGAAGGAATCCTTGAAGTTAATAAATTTTCACCTGAAATCAATTATAGCCTGTAAAAATAAAGTAAGATACAAGCTCAATGGTATTATGTAAATAGAACAAAAAAGAACGAACCAAGGAAAGTAAATTTTAGAAGCTATGTGCTGATTATTCATAAATGGGAAATCTTGTAACTTAAGATAGGTTGGTGTGTATGAGTGTATAGGTGTATGTGTGTATGTGTGTGTGTGAGAGAGAGAGAGAGAGAGAGACAGAAAGGAAGTGAGAGAGATGTATGTGCATGATCATGATCCAAGCTCTCCAAGTTTATTGCTGTTGAGTAGAAGGAGGCCAAGCCTTTGCTCCCCTGCCTTTTTTCCCTCTTTTCATTGGGACAAAACCAAACATTAGAACTTAGTTTAAAAGTGTAGTATATTTGTCTTCCTTCTGGTATGGGTATAACAACAGAGAATTAATCAAGATAATATGGAATTCATAAAAAAAGAGGACATCAGAATATCAAGTATATTCTATATATAATCTAAATAACGATATCTATAGTGACAGTTTTCAAGAACATAGTCCAGAATACATATTTTGTGCTTTCCAGAAGATCATCAAGAAAATACAATAGCATTAATTTCATTTAACACTGTTTAACAAGTTTAGTTTAAGAGATGGGTTATTTAGAGATTCCTTAGATATGGATGTTTCTGCTTCCCATAGAAGTTCAAACTCCTCTCAAAACAGGCTTCTCTCTGTAAACCTAGGAGAGCTGTGCTGCTACTCTCTCACTGCTTTTGTTCTAGCTCCTGGTGTCCACCAGGATTGTTTTTAAAATATCCTGGGAAATAGAGATTTTATTGTGTTTCCTGAAGCTCTCTCTGCTACAATTTAATTTGGCCAGAATATGATTATGATTCCTGTAATCATTTGTGGGATTATAAAGCCAAAGAGTAAGTGTGCAAAATATCACAATCATATTTCACTTTCCCTGCTTTACTCTCAGTCCTTTGTTTATATCCTGTACTTTGGAAACTTATTTCAGATACAACACAGGGCAAAAAAAAAAAAAGAATACATCTAATATCCAACAAAGAGCAGTTACTTTCTACAAATATTCTGTTCTATAAAGTTTTAAAGATATGTTCCTAAAAGTCTGATTACAAATATGTTCATATTACTGTTTTCAAGAACATAGATTGTGTGTTTTGTGATATTTTTGTATCATTCAATAACAAAATAAGAAAACAGCATATGCATCAATTTTATCATACATTTATTGAGCTAAACATGTTATATATTATAGGACATTTTTACTGAAGTGGATATTAGGAAACTGTAGTCTTTAGGAGTAAAGGCATTTATCACTTGAATGCAAGAAAAATGAACTGTTTATAAATATTACATATATCCAAAATGAAAGAATCTCCTTAAAAATATTTTCAATATCTATTATAAGCAAAATATTGGAAAGTAATCATTAGAAGAATAAATACAATCTACATGAGTTTCTTATCTCTTAGACAATGGTGAAAATACTACAGTGAACATCAGAAATATGTTTTAGCTGTGGCTTTGGAAAGAGCAATTAATAATTTGTTAATAGCTTATCTCTTCTAGAGTACTTTTGAAAGCCTATATATTTTTTATATTTGTACAAGTAGGGGAAAATGATTGAAAAACACATAATAACTGGTTTCTAGAACTGTGTTAAAGAATCATGCATGCCTCCTTGGTTACCTAAAGAGAATAGGAAAAAGGGAGAATTGGGCAGAGAATAGGGTATTGACTTGTTTTACTAATTTTTTACATTATTTAACTACATATAATAATATTCTTTTCAGGAAAAGTATAATATAAACATCCTTAAAAAATAATTCATAGTCCTTACCTAATGGTTTTCAACCAATATTTTAAACAGCAGAGTTCTTCCTTTGCTCTTTCTTTTCTGCCTTCTGCTTCTCCATCTCTGTCTTTTCTTTTCTTTTCCTCTCTCTCACATACCTTCTCCTTTTGTTTCTACCAGTGGATAAATAGACCCTTACATAAGATATTTCTATATAAAGAACAGACAAGAACCAATGCTATCAAGATTAAAACACATATAAGGGCAGGACACCACATCCTACATATCTATTAACTTGAAATACCTCTATTCCTGTCCACAGGGTCCCAGGCAATACAGAAAACCATAGCATTTTGCAGAATTCGGTTTGAAATCTATCTGCTTAACTAAAAGAAAAAAAATGCAGCAATGGTAGTATTTCACTTACCACTTCTGATCTATGTATATATATTTAACAATAAAGTCACCTGCCTACAAATTCAAATAATTCTATTAAAGCAAAGATAGATTCATCTAGATTCATCTCTGAAATTTCAATCTGTCTTTACCTTTGAAGCTAAATGTTCCATATTAGCTTCTTGGTGAACAAAAGGTGTAACTTGAATTTCTAAACAACGTTATTCAAAATCTTCCAGTAATCATGTCACTTTCCCCAGTTAATAGAAAATGTTCTGCAAATGATATTCTCATGTTTCAGTAAGTAGACTTATTCAGTTATTTATCAGATCACTTGCTTGTTTGTAGAAAACAAATATAACATCTGACATAATCTACAAGACGTTGAAGTGGTGAAAATGTGTTCATTGATGTCTTTTGCTCTTCTACTTCAACATTGCTAGTCTTGTTACCTATATTTATAGATGCAGCTGAGTAAATCAGTTTCAAGTGATGAATAATCAAGTTTGAAACTGATGCACATAATATTTCTGGTGGTGATAACAATCTGAAACTCAGGGGAATAGAAAGTCTATGTGGGGAAAAGGGAGAAACACAGCATATGCTCCTTGTGATAATATCTTATGTACTGTGTTCTTAAAAATAATTTTTTATCAATGATTTTTATGCTTATTTTTATTACAAATGTAATACATATTCACTAAAGGAAATCTGAACTAAAGAAATCAGAAGAAGAAAAAAAATCTCTTAGATAACCTCTTAAAACATTGGTTTGCTTGCTAACAATTTTTGTTTCCTATTTATACATAAAATATAAATTCTAGTATACATAAAATTATTTTAAATTTATATTACAGGTGTATAATTTTGTAATTCTTAAAGCTTAAATTACATCAGGAATGTTTCCCTATATCATTAAATATTTATTTAAATATGGTTTTTAAATAGCTCCATTGTAGTCCATAATACCATGGCTTATTTTTTATATTATTAGGGACTTAATCATTCCTGTATTTCAGTATTATGAACAGCGCTTGATAAACAAACATCTTTGTGCATAGATCTTAGTTTACATCTATGATTATTTCTTTGTAATAGATTACCACCAGTGGAATTACTTAGAGGAACAGATATACATATTTTTTAAGGCTTTGGGATTTTGCTGCCAGACTGCTCTTAAGGTTTTACCATTTTACAGTCAAATCAAAGGTTATTCCTGGAAAACTTTCATACCTGGAGTAAAAAATGTTTTCTCCCTAATCATGTTCTTTTTCTTTGTTTTATTTCTGTATTTTTGTAATAAAAACATTTAACATAAGATCTACCTCTTTAACAAATGTTTAAGTGTACAATACAATATTGTTAACTATAGGCATGGTGTTGGTTGATGGGAAGTTGCTATTTAACTAGGATAAAATTTCAGTAATGCAAGATAAATACATTCTAGTTATGTGTTGCACAACATTGAAGACTGAATTTCTCAGCTAATTTACCCACTTTTTTCTTCATTAATTTTTTTTATGATTATCAAAACAAGATCTTTTTACATTCCATCCTCAAAATATATGATTCTGAGAGTAGCGGATTTTTTGACTTTCATCTTCTTTATTACATCTTCAACATCAGCGCTTAAAGGAAGAAATGATTAAAAAACATATTGGAGAGATGGTTTAGGGAAAATCAATATATTGCATAAAATTTTAATTTTGATTACAAATTTTGGTTGACTATTTTTAAATATTTTTAGCAGGCTTGATGACATCTAGCGTCTTGAATAATAAAAATTAAAATTAACTAAAGTAATAAAGTATTTAAGAATACTGTAACAATATAGTATTCAAATAAATCCATAAAGCTGTCACATCCAGAATACAAATACAAAAAGCTATGAAAAAATAAAAAATAATAAAGTTTTAGATATGGTGAATATAATTGCTAAAATGCTTTTCAGATAGAAGGTCTAGAAAGAAATGAATAACTCTCTGAAAAACAATTCAAAAGTATAAAGAAAAAAATACCAAAAACACAGGATACATAAGCAATCTATGAAATTCAATAACTGATGAAAAGAGAAGAGTAAATTTGGACCATGATATATCAAAGAAATATTAAAAGAGATTTTCCCAGAAGTGAAGACATAAATCTTCAAATTGAAAGATTCCACGAAGGACCCAGAAAAATGAGTGAAAATAGTCTCATACGTGGATCCCGTATTATGAAGCTTCAGAGTACCAAAAATGAGATCTAAAAGCTTCAAATGACAAAAAAGAAAGCAATAAAGGAGGTTTATATCCCTTTGGTTTTAGCACCTGCACAGTGTACTGATGACAATGCAGAAATTTCATCAAAATTGTGAGAGCAAAAACATTTTTAATCTAGAATCTTATTATTCACTTGTCACAATATTATATAGCTGGTTATATTTAGCCATGCAAGGATTTGGGAAGTTTGCCTTTTATATACCTTGGCATAAATTATGCAAAGAATTACTTCAACAAAAGAAAATTCATACCAAGAAAAGCAAACTTTGTCTGTAAGGGGGCAGTAGTTTCAACTCTGACAAGAAATGAAGAAAAGTTTCACTGTGACTGATGTCACCAGGAATAGAGGGAAAAAAAGGATTCATATGGAGCCAGAGAAATCTAAGTCTCATCTTGGGGAAGGGAATCCTCAAGGATATAGGGACTAGATTAGAGAATAACAAAATTTGAGCGTTTGGAAACACATAGAAAATGGTTAGAGTAATAATAGTTTTATTTTACAACATAGGAATTTGCTATTAAAATATTGGATGTAGAAAAAGTCAAGAGAAGAACTACATAACACTAATACTAATATGAATGTAATTGTCAAATATTTGAAAGAGAGAAGGGAATGAGTAATGTAAGCAAGTAAAATTTTTTCATTTATTTTAGGAAATCAAAGATCTAATCTAAAATATTTAAAATGTCAATTGCTTATTACTAAAACAGATTTATGGAAACATTTGTGTGTATATGTGAACTAGATTTCATTGACTCTACAACGAACATGTACTGTAACACAGAAAAAATGAAAAAAATGTTAAAGGTACATGATGACTGCAGAAAGCATTCAGCAAATAAACATCAGATAAGTAAACATCATATTTTTTTCATTAATCAAATAAAGAGTAGCCTGAGTGAGACCTGATGGCAGGGGGAAGAAAATGGAGAGCGTAGGTACTGATGCCGTTTGCTGATGTGTGACAGTGAGAAGGGAAGTAAAAGAATAAATGTCCAGGATTTGCTCAGGAGAACACAGTCCTATTGGGTAAACCATTAAAATACAACTACCTCGACTATACATTCTCTTACCAAAAAGGTAGTACTTAATTATTTTTCACTAGTATATGCAAACTGATTCCTTATAGACAGTTTTATATTCACACAGTGAGTTTTGAGTAAAAATTACGTGAGTCATTCTAGTGAATATTGAGATAGTGAGAATTAAAATAACAAGGCATACCTAAATTAATTCTAAATATTTATGAAATCACATGTCATTCTTTTCCTTTAATTCAATAAGAATTTATTTTAATATGTGTTTTGTGTTTTTTTTTCTTTAGTTACATATTAAATTAAAAATGTAAAATTTTTGTTTCTGGAACACAGATAATTTTCCAGTTTTCCATCTAGATATAAACTACATACACTGTTTTATTTATTGTTGTTTTAAAAAATATTATATGACCTGGCAGATATTGAGGTTCCTTTCTTTATTATTTACTATTTTTAAATTATTAATTAATGTTCTCACTTAGAAACTGAACTTAGAATCACTTTATCAGGCTGTATGAAATGTTCTATAACATTTACGTATGATTATATCTAACACCTTTTGTCATTTTAAACACCCAATCAATATTATATACTCTCACCCATATCTCTAATGGTAGTGTGTCTATATATGAGAGAAACGTTGTCACAATGAAATTTTAGTTTAGCCATTATAAATTATTAGTTTATAAGCTACTAGGCTTTGAAAAACTAGTATTCAATTTAAAAATAACCAAAGCAATTGGGATGGGGGAGAATAAATGTAGGGAACAGAAAGCCAATGCTGGAGGAATGAATCTAAGAATAAATAATGAAAATGGTGGACCAAGAACAGATCCTTACAGAATAAAGAGAACAGTTAATAATTAAAATTGATTCAACTAGAAAGTCTTAACGGAGGCCATGAGAAGAGACCACAGAACATAATTCAATTCTGTAGATGTGTGAACACTGAGGTACAGTTGTAATTTAGAACTTAATAATAGTCTGGAAGTTCTTTCACAAGTATCTTTCTTTTTAACAACAAAACAACAAAAGAGGTTGTTTCAAACATTCGCCTTAGAGGCAAAATACTTGAAAACTGAAAATCGCACCATTTAAATGGTAAACCATGCCTATCCATGTAGGGAGTCCGGTTCTAGACTGTATGGTGAAAATTTCCCTCAATGTAGTAAACTATTTGAACTTTATTAATAAACAGTTGTTTTACATAGACTTGGATGACTGTAGAGGGCAAATGATTAATAGAGAAGAAGAAATTAACTTTACCTCAAGGGTTAATTTTAAAGAGGAAACTATAATTAGAGCTTGGCTGTGGTAGAAGTGACACAGGAAAGTGACTCCCAATGCCAAGTGGGTCCCTTGCTTCGCGCAACAAAGAATTCAGAAGCCCCGCTACCCCCACAGAATAAAGTGAAAGTGAGATTTATTCAGAAACTATCGACAGTATAATCCACACACAGAGCAGTGGCTGGTTCTCCCTGCAAAAGAGAACTGGGCCCCTTGTCTCTGTTGCCCTTACCTTCTTTTTAAGCAACAGATTAATTATAGGCTTAACAAGAGGAGAATATTCATGAAAAGGGCGTTTTTTTCCTGGAATCAGGCTGACACTCCATTTCTCCACCATCTTGGTTCTAACCAAATGGAACTTGCCCTGCCTCCGTCCTGTTTTGATTAGAATAATTTGAAACTTCGTTCTGAGATTTCCTGACTCAGGCAATGCTGCAGCAGTGCCCAAAACGGTGCCTAAAGCAATGCCCCAAGCAGTGCCCAAAGCAATACCTGCCAGTTCCCAGTCTCAGAAGTGCATTGAGGTGAATCAGATAGCTTTTTTCTTGAAGGTTTTTCCAGCATTTGTGTCACAGATGCTGTTTTAAATATTTAATGAAAAAGATGATCATTTCATGTATGCATTAGGTTAATAATGAAAACCCAAATATCCAATAGTTTCAAGGACATGTATTTATAATGGTAGCTGCTAACGGCACTTGCTAAAGACTGACTTTTAAATATAGGCCCAGGCCGCTTTGTCTCAAAAAGATCCATTCCATTCAAGTTCACATTTTGTAAGACTGTTATTATTTCTGTTGTGAGAGCATGATTGTTCAGTATGTATTTATATTACATTGTAGATTATTTTAGTACCAATTAATTTCCGTCTATGATTATAAAAGTAATACAAAATAAATTTAAAATTTCCATAACCTCTACCTAGAGATAACCACCTTAACTACATTGGGAAAAATATGTTCTAGCTACTTATAAAAAGACAGCTTAACATTGTCATTCCAAAGAAAAATACTTCATGCTCATGAAATATATTAATGTGAATTAACTATTATAATAAATATTTTTAAAAAGTCAAATTATGTTAACTTGATCAAATAGGTAGTTAACATGTCTTTAAAACAAATATTTCTAATTGAGAAAGATGCATTTTAATATAGATATATACACGTATGCATATATACAGTAATATATAGCCATATTGTGCATATCATACGTATTTGGAAATATAGGCTACCATACATCACTGTCAAGAGGATTAATAGAGATAATATATTTAAAGGCTTTAGCTCAATATTTGGCATAGAATAAAAGTTCTAGCTACGTTTGTCTTCAGTTGCTATATTGTAAATTGGTCTACGATGGGCTGATATTTATTGTTCTCTTTATGTTGTTAAATCATATATGATATAAATAAGATCTTGTAGGAATCTTTTATAAACAAACAAAATATTTTTACAGGAAAAAAATAACTTTATCTGCAACATTTATTTTAATTGTAAATCCTTATAGTTTTCTATTAGTTTAATGGTCTTATTTTAATTACTGCAAATTCCCAAAAGTACTATGGCTAAATTTGCAGTGAAATTATAATTTGCTGTTGTTTATATTTTCTTTTCTTTTAATTATTCCACATTGAGGTATATTCTAGCATTTGTATTTTGTACATTGACTTTAACATGTAAATGATATTGCTAAAGTTGAAGATTATCTTAAATAATGTTAAACATTCATTTGCTGGCCACAAAATTTCTGTAATGCCAAGTATTGATTACACTATATGTATATAACATATCTCAACCTTAAACCAAGAAAATCTTCAAGCTAATTCACTTTTAATTGATATGGTGTGCATTAAATATATCTTGCTAAAACTTCATTCATCCCCCTGATAACATGGCCTTTTAAGAAATAATTCTTCCACATCTTATGTGATTATGCCTACCTTTTCTACTTCTTTGGTATCAAAAATTGTTGTCTTTAAAATCATCCCTTTAATAAATGTTTACCTTTCCAGAGCACTTATATTTCATTAACCTTCTGAAGAAGCACTCCAAAGAGTTCCATAAGTTTATTTAAATACATATTTCTAATCTTCTTTCTTTTTATAACCAATATCTTTTTCCCCTTTCCCGGTGATGTGAAATGCTGTCACTGTATGATTTTTGTTTCCTTTGAAATAATCAATTAATTTCTCCCTAAATTGTTTTTCTTTTTTCAGCTAAGATAACAAGACATGCTAGCAATGCTCTATAAGAATTGCTTTGACAATATATGACTTACATACTGATTTTCTGTAATTGTTTAGGTACACAGTCACTTTTGAATTTTCACTGGCATCTGTGACAAGCCTCTTGCAGAACAATGTTTTTCTTTCCTTAATTTGAGACATGTGATTAGGACCTCTTGCTTATTTCTCGGGTCAAATTAAGGGTATTTGAGGAAGCATGTTGGTCATCACTTTGGCATATTTCTAACATTTAAGTAAAACATTCCCTATAGTAAAGTTAGTGAAATACCACTGTTACTGCTACTTATATAGCTAAATCTCAATAATATTTGTCATAGAGGTAACCTTCCTCTCAGGCAGGGGCTAAAAGTTTCCTCTTTTCCATTTATGGTCTTTTCAGCCCATTAAAATGCTATTTAGCAGGCTGACACAGTAATTTGCTGAATGACTCCCTAGAATGACCTAGAAATATGAATGCAGATTCCTAACGTTCCATTGAATAATATATGTACTGGTTTGAGAAAATCTAATTCAATAGATACATAAAATGAAACAAACTTAAGTGAAATAGTACATATTTACTAATATTATTCATTTTCTTTTCTCTAATATCCTATGCTTAGGCTAAGCTCTTTGAAAGTAATTTAGCAAGTTTAATATGTGTATTATACAATACTACTTAAAATTTTTCTAAATATATGTCAAGATTCTTGTTAAATCAATTGAAATTGATTTTAAAGTGAGAAAAGAGTACATAGACTAAAAGCAAGTTGAAATAGAAATGATAATGCAATTGTCATTTATTAATATTAATGAAACATTCCCCAAAATAATCATCAGAGGTTCATAACTGGTTTGATATCCGTACTATAAATCTAGAGAGTAAAAACCCATGATGTCATGAAGAAGTGATTAAACTCTAAGTTGTTGAAATCATCGATGAAGTTAGAATCAAAGTACTTAAAGAGCCCAAAGAGGAACATAGGTGGGGGGAAGAAAAGAAAATGATAAAATTTTGTATCTGATTATTTTTGCATGCTGTGCTGTAATGAATTGATTTGTAGTGGAGGAAGCAGAAAAGCTTGAGTTCAAATGTGAGATCAGCTTCTCATTAGATAGGTGACCTTTGATAATAAAGATTGTAATAATGGCCTGATCATAATAGTAATAATTAAAATAATAATAATAAACAGTTATTAAGTGTGTTCTTCTGGTCAGACATTATATTAATAGTGCTCATGTATTCCATAATCCTCCCTACAGCCTACTTACATATAATGTTATCACCATTTTATAAGAGAGGCAATCAAGTTATAGGAAGTGAAACTAACTTGCCCACATTCATACAGCTTGATGGTGGTAAAACTAGAATTTAAATTTAGAATGTGCGACCTCGGGAAACTATACTCTTAGCTGTATCCTAGATTGCACTAAGTCCTACTCATGTAACTTCTCTAGGTAAATTTCTTTACTTATTAATAGGAATTATCAGTTAAAATGTGCTGGACTGCGGTGAGGATTCAGTTTTTCAATTAAAATATTTGAAGAAGGTCTGCTATGCACTGGGCAATATGCTAAGTCTGGGGATGCTAATATTTTTCATCATTATGGAATCTGTGGTATACTGAGCAATGACAAGCAAACAGGTAATTAGGACAAAATGTGACAACACATTCTTGACAGTGCTCCTTTCTTCACCCCTGTTATCTAAATGCCACCAATTTTCTTTGACTCTACGTCCCAATATATTAGATCTAATCATGGGTCATCTCTATCCTCTCTATTGCTAAAACCCTAGATCAAGTCAAAAAACAATGTATCCTCCAGGGTACAAAAAAGACTTTTAATCAGCCTACTTTCTTTCCTGGCCCTTAGAAACAGGAAAGATTGATATAGAAATGAGTAGGAGGGGCAGTTCACACAGAGGCTGAGGGTCAGGCCCTAAATAAAGAAGAGTCTACAGTGACACCCTGAGCCTATGTAAGATTTAATTATGACAAAGATTTCCGTTCTCTTTTATTTAACTATGAAAGAGACTCGGGAAGGGGAAACTTTACTTTGGTTAAGGTAAGAGAGAACATATAACATCTCAGTAAAATTAAATTTAGGTTAGTTGGAAGAGAAGAATGTCAGAGTCGATAAACCTAAAATAAGAGAGTTTGGGCGGGTGGTTGGATCATATAGAATCTTGTAGGAGATAATGAGGATTTTGAAAATTATCCTCAAGTTATGAAAATTCATTAAAAACTTTTAAGCAAAACTTCTTTTCATCACTGTTTGGGGGATGGACACACCTATAGCTCTGACTCAGGTGGGGCAAAGGCAATATATGTAATCTAAACATTTGTACCTCTGTAATATTCTGACATTTAAAAAATAGTTTTAAGCAAGGAGGGATTTGTTAAATGCTATAAAATATTTTATTACCTTTGTGATATTCATTTTCGATATATTCAGACCAGTTCCATTTAACGAGTTTTGATACTGTTAAGTTTAGCAATATCAAAACTCAGATTAGTTTCATCTTTTGTTTTCTATTTATTGCTTATTTTGGATTAATTTAATACTTTTATGAATCCATTGTATGTCTTTTGTTGTCTTATTAGCTATAATTCGTTTTGTCATTGTATTGTACCTTTAATATTATAGTATACATCTTTAACTTATGAAAGTCTACCTTCAGATGTTATTGTAACACCTTCCAATTTTTCCCTTCTGTACCTATACTATTGTTGTCATGCCTTATGGTTTTGTTTGTTTTAAATTCTGCAATATATTAGCATAATGATTGTATACAGTCATTTATCTCTTGAAAATGTTTAGGTCATATGGAAAAAATATACACATTTTCCCATTTGTAGTGTTCTTCATTCTTATTTCCATCTGATTTTTGTTTTGTTTTGTTTTGCTTCGCTTTGCTTTGCTTTGATTTTGTTTTTCTCCTACCTGAAGAAAACATTATAGTGGAGGTCTGCTGGTGATGTCTGAAAAACTCTTTTTGTCACATCTGTTTTTGAGAGATATTTTACCATGTATAGAATTCTAGGTTGACACCTTTTTCTTTCAGTATTTTAAAGAAACTATTCCACTGTCTTCTCACTTGTATAATTTGTGTGAGAGAGAAATAATCCTTATCTATGTTTTTTGTACATAACATGTATTATTTTAAATGCATAATCATGTTAAAGAAAATGTCTCTTTTCTCTGGCTGCTTTATAGACTTTTTATCATTGTCTCTGAGAAATTTGATGATGTGCTTTGGCGTAGTTTTCTTGATGTCTTTTGTGCTTGAGCCTTATTGAGATTCTTGGACTATAGGTTTGTAATTTTAATAAACTTTGGAAAAAATTCAGCCATTATTTCTTCAAAAACTTTTTTGTTCCTCTTTCTCCACATCTAGTATCTCTTAACCCTTGAAGACTGCAATTGCCTCTATATGAGGTCACTTGATGTTGTCCTATAGCTCACTCATACTCTTCTTCATTATATTTTATTCTTTGTGTTTTATTTTATATAGTTCCTATTGTTGTATTTCAGAGTTCTCTAATTTTTTTGCATTGTCTAATCTGCTATTAATCCCATCAAGTATACTTTTTGTATCACATATTGTAGTTTTCATCTCTAGAAGTTTAAATTAAAATATATTTTATATCTTTAATATATATATTTGGTGTCTCTTTTTGAATATAAGGAATTCAATTATAATAACTGTTTTAATATACTTGTATGCTAATTCTAAAATATGTCTTAGTATAGGGTCACTTTTGATTGATAATTTTTTTTCCTCATTATAGAGTATTTTTCTTTGCATTTTTATGCCTTAACATTTATTATTGGATATAAAATATTATGAGTTTTACATAGTAGGGCTTTGGATTTTTTTAATGACAAAAATATTTTTGAGCTTTGCTCTAGGATGCAGCTGAATTAATTAGAAACAGTTTTATCTTTTGAGATACTGCTTTTAAGATTTTCAGAGGAATGACTGGAGCTGTGCTAGGCATGCTTCGTGGCTATGGAAGCCTAAGTGTCCTCTACGGCTGAGTCATAGTCCTTCTCTGTGCTCCACTAAATGCCCTGTGACTCATGAGGTTTTCTAGTTGGTCTCGTGAGGCACAATTTCTAGTTCCTTGTGAGCACCAGACATTCTTCACTTTATTTCTTTCACTTGGTTCATTCCTCAGGGCCAGGTGGCTTCCTCACAGTCCTGCATTGATTAATTGTATGTTGGATACTCAAAGAGTATCCTCTGCAGACCTCCTGCATTTTCTCTTTGTGCCAGTCTACCTTCTTTGATACTCTGAACTGCAAAATCTAGCTGCCTACAAATTCTAGTTTTCCTGACTCTCGGGTCCGTCTTTCTGACTCTGGGAATATTCCTGGATCTAGAGGGATTACCCTTCCCATCTAAATCCAGGAAAACTGAGAGCTCTGTCAAGACAGTAATCTAGGGAAATTGTATGGTTGATTTTGGTTAATTCACATCTCTTAGGTCCTTTTTATCCACATTCAGTGTTTTACAAACTGATGTCTCACATGTTTCATCAGTTTGTTATTGTTGTTATTTCAGGCGGTAGTATAATTCAGGTCCTTGTGACTTTTCTTGTCTGGAGTCAGAATTTCTTTCCTCTTGGTGTTATCCAGGTACCTGCCTATCTAGGTAACACTATGCACATCCATCTTCCCTTATCACACCTGATCAATGAGATAAAAGTAGAAGTTATATGGGCACATTCTGGGCCTTGTCCCTTCCCCCAGTGGACTGGTTGTGAAATGGTGATGGAAGTTGAAAAGAGCAGAGCTCCTTCAGTAGCTTACACGGCTATCTCAAGGCTGTCAGCTGAGGAAATCCTTGTCATTTGAGGAAGCACTAAATTCTTGCTGACTTGTGTGATTGAGGTAGAGCAATAAGAATGATTAGGATACAAATTGAAAATAGTGGTTCTCAAACTTGACTTCACATTGGATTCAACTGAGGCATTTAAGAAAATATATTGAGTCCTAGATCTCCCCTCAAGATATTTTGATTTAATTACTACAGAGTATCATCTCAGCATCATGATATCTAAAAACTTTACAGGTGGTTCAAATATGCAGCAAAATGTGGTAACTCCTTCTCTAAAAAAATACTAAAATTTAAAAAAAAAACATAAGATATCCTCAAAAAGGATACTAAAAAGGAATAGAATATGTGACAGGAGGAAATCTAGGAGAGTGCAGTGTTATGAACCATTTTTGCACTTTTTCCCTAAAAAATAAATGTCTGTGTTCCAATTCTGGATTTCACATTTTGTCAAAATAACTGCATTTGAGAATGTGTTTATTTGAGTAACTTAAAGCACTCTTTAAATCAGAACCTCAATATCATCATCTATAAAACATAAATAATAATTCATTCCATTTCACCTCATCACTGTAAGGATAATAAGATATTTGGCAGTACCTTACAAACAACAATGCCTACCATTCCTAAGTGAGCTACTTAAAGTCAAATTATATTCCATTGCTCACTTCCTACACCACTAACTTTCACAGGGAGAAGGAGGCCTATATCTAGGAAAAGAGACTCAGGAAATAGAAATTTGGGATGCTATAAATGATAGACAATTGTTTGAGTTTTCTTTCTTTCCCAGTGGCATAACTTTATCATCCCTATAACTGTTACAAATGTTCTGTTAATAAAGTTTCTTATGAAATTGGAAGTTGGTAGCAAGAAAAGACAGTCGTGGCAGAAACATAGGTCCTCTCTCACTGTTGAACTTGCAATCACAAACTCAGAAAATGTTATGGAGTACTGACAAAAAGAGCCATCATGGTTTATGTCTAGAAGAATTTCAGACTGGATATTGGTAAAAGTATATAATTTTCATTCCTTCTAGAGACCTTCTGTTATGTTCAGCCTTGGAAAGGTAGCATTAGGAGATACACTTATTGAACCTCTTTATAATTTAGAATGACAAAAAAAAAGAAAAAAAAAAACACCACAGGGAATAACCCTGCCTAGAGAAAAGATTAAAAGGGTGACTAAACAGGTTATTTGCAACTCTAATTTCTTTGACTCCACTGGAATTAGGAATCGTGAAGTGATCTTGGCTGTTCTGACTAGAACACTTACTGAGAGCAAGCAATTAAATCCCAAGTGAATCAATAAATGGCTAGCAGTTTAAAGGCAGTAAAATAGGGGCTTGCATCATCTAAATATTAGATACCAAAAAAGGAAAGATAGTGTAGCTACATAGACATATTTAGAGGCTACACCTAGATTCTCATGACTTGACATTCCAAACTAGACTTAAAACAAATCCTGAACTAAAATTAGAAGAACTCAAACGAAGTTAAACCAAAGAATTGCATCACACTGATTTATATGGTGAAACATATCACATTCTTATAATTTGGAAAAAAAGTTTCAATTTAAAGAAAGTCTGGTTGAATGGAAGAGAGGAGATATGAAAGTGTGGTACAAAACTGACAAATATATTTAGACACTTGGGAAGTGTAAGATTTTATTTTGCCTCAATTTAATATAACAATCTTATGAAGTAGCTTGTTATTGGAATGTCTATTTTAATATAGTTACTTTTTGTTCACCACTCCATCAATAATGTGTTATTAGGTATCTTTGTGCAATAAATATTTTTTGTGAAATATGTGAGTGTTAATTAGCTTTAGTTCTACCTTTTAAGAAAAAGAATTCTTGTAGGGTGGAAAAAAATACATGTTTAGATTAATATTAGAATACAAGATAGTAAATAATGTACACCACACAAATATATCATTCAAATTATATGGGTGAAAGACAATATTTGCAAAGCATGTATCTGATAAAGAATTCATATATAGAATACACAAAGAACTCTCAAACTAAACAGTGAAAAATCAGAGTCCAATTAAAAAATAAGCAAAAGTCATGAACAAATATTTCATTTAAGAGAATATAGAGATGGTAAATAAACACATGAAAAGATGTTCAACATCCTTAGTCATTAGAGGAATGCAAATTAAAACCACTACATGATATCACTACATACCTGTCAGAATGTCTAGTCCAAAATAAATAAGAAACTCAAACAACTCAATAGTAGGAAAACAACCCAATTAAAAACTGGACAATGGATCTGAATAGACATCTCTCATAAGAATACATATAAATGGCCAACAGGTATATAAAAAAATGCTTATTATCATTAATCATCAGAGTAATGCAAATTAAAACCACAGTGATGTACCTCATACCTGTTAGAATGGCCACTATTGAAAAGACAAAACATAAATGTTGGCGAGGATGTGGAGAAAAGAGAACCTTTTTACATTATTAATAAGAATGTAAATTAGTACAGCCATAATGGAAAATAACATGTATATTCTTCAAAAAATTAAAAATAGACCTATCATATAATTCATATCCAAAGGTAGTGAAATCCGTACTTTTCAGAGATATCACCACTCCCATATTCATTGCAGCATTGCTCACAATAGCCAAGATGTGGAATCAATGTAAGTGTTCATCAACAGATGAATGAATAAAGAAAATGTGGTATGTATGCTCAATGGAATACTTTTCAGCCTTAAAGAGAAGGAAAGCCTGCGATTTGTGACAACATGGATGAACCCGGAGGTTATTATGTTAAAAGAAATACGCCAGGCACAGAAAGACAAACACCTTCTGCATGATCCTGGTTATGTGTGGAATCCAAAAGAGTTGAACTCATAGAAGCTGAGAATAGAATGATAGTTACCATGGACTAAGGGATGGGGAATATTGGTCAAAGGACACAAAATTTCCTTTCCAGAGGAGGAAAAGTTCAACAGAGCTATTGTACAGCATTGTAAGTGTAGTTAACAACCATTTATTGTATACTTGAAAATTGCTAAGAGTAAATTTCCTCTCTACAAAAAATAAGTATTTGAGATAATATATATGTTAATTAGCTTTATTTAACTATTCAATGATGTATACATATTTCAAAACATTACATCGTACATAACAATATACACAATTTTTGTCAATTAAATATTTAAAAATATCCATCATATAAAATGGTAATGAAGATGCAGAAAAACCAGCTCACTCATACATTGCTGGTGGGAATGTTAAATGGTATAGCCACTCTGGGAAACAGTTTGGTGGTATTTTACAGATCTAAACATGAACTTATCATATGACCCAGAAATCACACTCTTGTATATTATTCCAGAGAAAGAAAAATGCATATTCCAATAGAAACTGGTACACAATAGCTCATACCAGCTTTATTTGTAATAGCTCCAAACTGAAAATGACCTTAATATTTTTCAGTTCATGAATAGTTAAATAAACTATAATATATCCATGTCATGTAAAATACTACTCAGCAATAAAAAGGAATAAACTATTGATACATACAACTAGAAGTCATCTCAAGGGAATTATGCTGAACGAAAAAATTCAGTCTCAAAAGTTTACATGCAGTATGTTCATGTTTCCATCTATATAATATTCATTAAATAAAATTATAGAGATAGTGTACAGATTAGTGGTTGTCAGGAGTTGGGAACTGGTGGGTCAAAAAGCCTGTGTGAAAATAAAAAGTTAGTATGAGGGAAACTTGTGGCTATTTATGGAGTAGTTCTCTGTCTTGTTTGTGGTGAGGATTATGTAAATCTGCACATTATAAAATTGCACAGAACTTAACACATGCATACATACATGTATACACAAATATACATACACACAGGTACAGCAAAAGAAATGTGTGACTATAAAACCGGTGGTCTGATAGTCTGTGTAAAAAGAAAAAGAAAAAACTAGTGAAATCTAAATAAGCTGCATGGATTATACCAACTTCCTGGTTTTGATATTTTACTATAATTTTGCAAAATGTTATCCTTGGATAACACTGGGGAAAACTGGATGACAAGAAAATGGAACTATCCTCCACAGTTTTTTTTTTTTTTTACAACTTCTGGTGAATCTCTAATAATTTCAAAAATAAATGAACGGATGAATGAATGATATGGGTATTTGAAGTGAGGAAACTAGAAGTAATTCCATGGGAACAAGGTGGAAAGAAGGATTTGGCCTGGTAAAATCTAAGGGCTCCATGTTTCAGACAGAAAGAACACAAACAATGTATGTAGTTCATTAAATATGAAAAGTCCAATTTCAAATAAAAAGTGTAGTTTATTATATCTCAAAAAAGAAGAGTACAATTAATCAAAGTATGCGGCTAAACTATCAACCAAGTATTGCCATCCTAATGGAAGCTTGTTTATGCATAAAGCAAAGAAGTCTGGAGAGTGAGTGGCCATGAAATTTCAAAAGGCATTTTCTACAGCTTTTTGGAATTGAATATTTTTCCTTGCAAGAAGTGATCCAAAGCCTGGAAGAAGTGGTAGTCAGTTGGTGCAAGATTTGGTAAATACAGCAGATGACAGAAAGTCTCCAAGTCCAGCTATTGTAGTTTGAGCAGTGTTGTTGGGCAACATGTGGTCAGGCGTTAACTTGCAAGAGAATTGGTCTGTCTTTATTTGACCAATCTTGGCTGCTTAACTGCAAGCACCCTCATCGTTTACTCCAATGGTTGCAGCAGACATCTTCTGTAATCGACTGACCAGGTTTCATGAAGCTGCAATGGATAACACCAGTACTGGAGTCCCAAACAGACACCCTTAGTTTTTTGGTTGAATATTTGGTTTGGGGCTATGTTTTGGCACTTAATCTTTATCCAACCATTGTGCCAAACATTGCAACTGTCAAAAAGAATCCATTTTTATCACACATAACAATGACAGCAAAGAAAGACAAGCTTCAAGACGATTTCTCTTCTGATGCTCGTTTAATTCATGCAGAACCCATCTATCCAGCTTGTTTATCTTGCTGATTTGTTTCAAATGGTGCGATATTGTTGGAATAGCAAAGTCAAACCTTGCTACTAATTCACACATGGGTAGAGATGGATTCTCTTCCACTACAGCTTGCAGCTCATCAACGATCTGGGTCTAAGGTCGCCCATATGGCTTATTTTCAAGATTAAAATCACCAGAACGGAACTTCTCAAATCATCGACGTACTGTACATTCCTTAGTCACATCCTTCCCAAACACTTTGTTGATATTTCGAGCTGTCTGTGCTGCACTGGTTCCATGATGAAACTCATATTTGAAAATAATATGAATTTTTTACTTATCCATAATTTCACAAATATTGCTCTAAAAAAAATTTGAAAGATAATCATATGCCAAAACATGCATTTGCAAGACTGAGGCTGTACCTTCACAATAAACATAAAACAAATAGTTTCAAGGTGAAATGTCAGAGATATCAACTGTCAAACAGTACTTAAGGAAATCGGACATTTCATGCTTAATAACCTGAATCGTTTGATAATAAGCTGGAAAGGAAGCAGAGAGTAAATGAGGCACCACAATAAAGACCCTAAGAATCTGTCTCTAGCATAAGGAAGAGAAAAAACACATTAAACTTTAAATGAACGGGTTGTCTTGGCACACAAGATAAAACATCATACTCAACTAAATTGTTATTCTCTACCCAGTCTTGGAGTGAGGAATAGTGGGAGAAAGCACCAGGAAGAGACTGGCAAAATGGAAGGATGGAAACATCTGAGATGACTTATTCATGTAAGTAAAGCTTTGGTGGCTCCCTGCAGAATTAAGGAAGTGATTCTCTGGGTAAATAAAACTTTCTCCTGGAAAGACAGAGTAAACCATGATATTGGGGATTTAATAAATTTCAGATAAGAGAACAAGAGTTTAGGACCTTTAACCAAGCTACACTTCAGTTGAGTTCAGTTGCCTATTTTCTACACACTCAGGCTAGAGAAAAAGTGGGCATATTTAAACTCAATCCTCAAACTGTAGCTCCATATAATAAAGAAGAGACAAATTTGCCTACACTACATCAGAGTAAAAGCGTGGGGAAATCTAAAAATCATGGCAAGTATGAAACTATTTTATAGCAATAAGACAAGGAAATAAAATAACATACAAACAACAGATTAGGAATGCATTCCATAAAATATAATTTAAAAAAGTAGCAAAATGTCCCTAGACTAATTCCATAGAAAATTTGCAGTGGGAACAAGAATTCAAAACATTAAGAAGACATCAAGGAGACAAAAAAATAACATATTAAAATGAAAGGAGAAATCCAGAATGAAAGAAATATATCTGTGGTCAAGATAACAGAGTTTACAAAATAACAAGAACATTAGAAACAGCAAAAGATAAAAGGCATAAGAGTTTTCTATATTGAAAAAATGTAAAACATTTTATAAAATCAAGGTTTAGTAAGGTTGTAGGCAAGATAAGCTTGACTCCTTTACTTTGTCCGTAACATTATAAATTGGTGTCACTTTTGCAAGGAAATGTGGTAATATGGAGCAAAACTTAAATTGTTTATATGACTTAACTCAACCATAATCTCAAAATTTAATCTAAAATATATTTGCAGAAGCATGCCAAGTTATGAACAAGGAGATTTAATGTAACACTAAAGCATCAAATTGTTTAGCATCAAATTTCTAATTTACATCAAATTGGAAACAACTGGGATGTTTCTAACTAGTGGTCTAGAAAAATATTATGCAACAGCTTAAAAACTGAGAAATAGCGAGATATCTTTTACATGTATTCGTGTTATACAAGTAAGAGTCAAACATCTGAAGAAATAGATGCAAATTTCATAAACATGAACAATGTTATTACTGACAAAGATGAATCTAACAATACAGCATCATCTCCAGCCAAATTATCCACTTTATTCCCAGAATTAAACCATATCCATGTCCCACCAAGGGTCCTCACACAGCAGGAGCCAGAGCCTGCCCTTGTCAGACCCCTAAATTGAGGAACAAGATTTAAATAAACTCAGAAGAGTGCTCTAAAACGAGGAAGTGACTGAGACACATATTTAGATTTTTTTTTCCTCAGTTTTACCAATCTGATAATTCACTGCTTCCCGAGGGAGAAGAAAGTGAAAGAATAATAAAATTTTATTCCTACTTGTATTCTCCAGAGAAATGAGTGAAAGTTTCCTAACTCTGAACCACGGGTAGAAACAATTAGAGAGGAATAAAATATTTCCTTTAATGGTGTGCAAAAAGCAAGGTTTGGTGCAATGTCACTTTATAAGCCTCTTCATGCAATTAAATGCATATTTCTCATTAGATATCTTACTTCATAAATGAAATCCAATCTGAATGTAGGAGATGAAAAATATAAACTTGATTTAAAGAGAACTAATATTTCATCCATAAAGATAATTATTCACTTATGGGCCAAAATTTTCCATAAAAACATCGTGAAAGAAAAAGTTTACCTTTAGCCTTCTTCACATTCCCACTTCCTTTTCTATTTTTCCCTTTTGCTTACAGATCCCACTGTCTTTTTCTTCTCTTGGCCTTTCTGTGCATCCATCAGGCTATCAGTGTCCTTATGTTTTCTGGATCTTCAGCTCCTCACACAGAGCCTGGAGGTAGTATCTCATGTCTTTGTATATGCTAGAAAAACAGGAAGGGCCAAATTAAAGTAAACATAGGGTTTTGTAGAGAGATCTGGGTTTGAATTCTGTTCCTATTTTTAGTTTCCTAGATGTTTTTGAACAAGTTACTTTTCATCTTTTAGCCCCATTTTTTTCATGTGTAAAATACAAATAACTAAAATCACAAAGGTTTTGGTTATTAAAAAAAATCCTGGACACTTGGACATTTAATTAAATTATTATAATTGAGAAAGAGTAGAAAACACTATGACATTTTTCTAATGGAGGCTATCAGAGCTTAATAATTTTATATTAAATGGCTTATTTTTAGCAGAATTTTCCTTCTTAGACTCCTTCAATTATTACTCTGGAAAATGAAGAAATATCCAAATATCTTCTGAAATCAAAATGCATAGTCCACATATATATATAGGTTAATATATATATATATATATATATCTCACAGCTGTATGACGTTACATTTCACCACATAATAATCAGGAGATCACAGCGTGAAATGGAGATTGGAGCCATACTCAGTTCATAATTTGTAGTTCTAAAGTATTTTAAAATATCCATGTGGCCATTTGTTTTTTTTTTTTTTACCTAAAAACAACCATTAAAAAATGAAAAAATTGTGTAAAAAGCCCATATTTTATAAAGTCATGGTGAATTATTTACTAATGATCATTTAAGAGAAATGCTCAAATGATACCAAAACTGCGAAACCAATTCAGCTAGTTGGGGTGGGAGTATCAGATGAGGGTGCTGCATAGAAAATTTAATTCAGTTACACACTAATTGGCCTAATGCCAATTAATATGGGATTTCCTCTCTATAGACATAGCCCAGAGTTCCAAATTAAAATGCACCATGCTGTGCCAGAAAAATATAAAAAATGCATAACATATTATCAAAAAATATTTTAAAATAGATAGTATAGTTTATTACAGATTCTGAGAGGGAGTACTGTATTCTTGGAAATAAGATCTCATTCTTCTCCACTTGATCTTTTCTTTTTCTTCTGTTTTAATCAAACAACTCCAAACATCTGGAAATTTACCATTTAGGAAAATTGTGACCCCTCCCCTTGGTAGAGCATATTGACATGTAACCATCAAAATTGTTTGTTGTGAAACTAGCTTAGAGGCCAAGCAATCCCATTCTTATACTTATCTACTTTATAATCCTTTCACTGTCTTTGCCCTAAAATGTGCTGATAAAGCTGACTTAATGTAAATGATACTAGCTACTATAATCAAAGAGATGCTCTTATGCAGGCAGCTGCCCCTTCCATTCCATGAACACGCACACGCGCGCGCACACACACACACACACACGCACATATACAGTCATACATGCACACACAAAGGCATTATTCATTTTTAGAAATGAGCCTAATGATATATATGTGTGTGCATGTGTGACATATACACACACATACACACCAGAAACACTTTACATTCTACAGAATGACAGTTTATTCAGTTGTCATATAGCCTGCTGTCTGAGGGGAAGAATATCTACTGGCTTCTTTCTGCAGCTAGCAAAAGAAGAAAAAAACCCCTCCCTCCAATGTTTGTCATTTAAGTCCCAACTGTGTTGTAGCCTTTAACTGTGTAAGACAGCAAGACAGCACATTTTGTAGATTAAACCAATAAACTCGCAAACATAAAAGAAACAAATCTCATAATTGCGAATTTCAATTAAAGGAAGGGGGATCAAAGCAAACATTCTGCTTGAAATTACACAGCTGCTATCTATACAAAATGAGAAAAACGTCTAGAGCCAGCCATAATTTTACAGAGGGAAAAAAACCATGCAGCAAACCCTGCAGTAGGACAGATTGTCTATGCTCCTCACGTCCCAATCAGTAATACAGAAATATTGAGTAATAAATTCCCTGCCTCTCTCGATCTGAAAAGCTCCCACCATCTGTGAAAGACAATTTGTAACAGCCTCAATATTAAGATTCAGTAAACAGACAATCACCCCCCTTGTGCCAAGCAGTGGCTACATTTGGAGAAAAGCATAAAGCAAAACAATTAGTAACACCAAGACCCCTCTATTACAAATTATCAAGCCACCAAAACAACTAGTTTCAGTTGCAGAGTTTCCCTTCAACTGGAGAGGAATGCAGGAGATTGTGCATATTTGGCAACCTCTGTGGCCCATATGTATGCCTGATTCTAATGCGTTGAATTATTATTGATGGCTGAGGCAGTTCTGCTCTGTTGGTGAACCAATAATGTCAAGGCAGTACCTGCAAGATTAATTATAGGAGAGAATAGGCTGAGGTTTCCCGGGACTGAGACATTAGTATAGACTGAGCATTAGTTTCAGGAGATTCAACAGACAACTGAACTAACGCCTCAAACATTGCGATGCACACTAAGTCCCCGTAGCTGTATCTTAGCAGCACTTGGAAGCTTAGAAAAATTGTTTTTAACCATGAGGTACAACGCATTATGCATATTAAAAAAATCGGAAAATGTAAAAAATTATAATTCTCCCTGAGTTACAAATTCAACCTGAGCTTTACAGAGAGCATAGGTGATAATATTTCACCACAAAGAAAAGTTGGCACCACCTTTTTAATGCCTTTGTCCTTGGGGACATGTAACATGTGTGCTTCTCATTTACTGCATTTTCTAGGGTTTTGAATAGGGTGACAAATCCCCCTGGTTTTCCTGGAACAGTCCAGTTCACATCTGATCTCCTAGAATGATTATTAAAAGCATACATATTTTACCCTTAAACTATCCTAGTTTGGATGAAAAGTTATATGGTCACTTTATTTATAAAGCATATGGAGCCTGAAGTGTTTTTTTCACTGCGGCTAAAGCAGTCTTTTATATACATATTTTATATGCTTATGATATATGGATATTTGTATGCTTTCACATGTTAGTAATGAAATTTATAAAGGGAAGCTAGAATGTGAATTCAAATAGAAAGAACACAATGTTAGAGTTTTAATTTCAGTGAAGTTCGACTGAAGTCCTCCTCTTAATTTTGCCAAATTCAAAGCTGTATAATATACAGTTATATCATACACATGTGTATATATACATGCATGTATATGTAAGTATATGTTTATGTATATGCATATTATATAACATCCATTTAATTCTTAGTCTATGCCAAACACTTATCTAAGAAAATTACATATTCTAATTTTTTAATATTTATATATTAATAAACACATGGTTCCATACATATTTTGTTAATATTTGTAGCTGAGAAAAATGAGGCATGGACAGATTAAGTATCATGTTCATGTTTACAGAATGAGTAATAGTAGTGTTCAGATTCAAATTCAAAAACTCTGTCCTCAGTGTTCAATTTCTATCCAGTTGTCATGCTGTGTTGTAATTCATATGCGTGTGTGTTTAATACATGCAATGCAAAGGTTTGTATATCATTCTCCCTACTATAAAGCATCTGCAGTATGCCAGAGAAAGCCAGCCATGGTTAACAAAATCATGTAATGGCCAGAAGCTTATAACTATGTACTGCTGGATTTGTCTTTATATTAATAACTGGAAGGCTATTTTACATTTTAATACAGAATAATTATCTAAAAATAATTTGTTTTTACCTTGTGAGTTAATGCTATTCTCTACTTTCTCCCTGTTGTTTCCCAAGCAGCAATCACAGGGAAAATAAAAAAGAAATCCAAAATAGATTTGATTTGTTGTCTTAGAATGTCATGACTGTGGAGCATGAGATAGTTGGAAGTAAGTTGTCAGGCATCTCCACACGAGTAAAGACAAATGTCTTTGTCAGTCCTAAAAGACAGAGGGGAACACTGTGCTTGTGAAGGAATGTTAATTCCAAGTAACTAGAATTGCATTCACATATATGTATAGATCACCTATCACCTGCTCTCCTGTTGAGTGTGTTTTCAGAGAAAATTTAGAATTTAAAGGGGCTTGCAGTCTGAATCTACCATATATAATTATGCAGGTTAAGGGACTGTGTAGTTTTATTCATGTGATTCAGTTGCATGGGGAAAACATAATAGAGAACACACCTTCTCCTAACCAGAGAATACGAGGACCAAGGGACTACCTGTCCGTGATATTCTTCCCTAAATGTCTTAGATCACATTTATTATTTCATAAAATTTAGAGAGTATAATGTTTTTTGTTACCTGAATGGATCGTATCATGCTGAAGTCACTGTTTTCAGTGTACCTGTCACCAGAACAGTGTATACCGTATCTGATTGGCAGGTTTTTATCCCTCATTCACGATCATCTTCCCCCTTCATAGTTTTCAATGTCCATTACACCACTTTATAACCATTTGTATCCCTTATTTAGCTCCCACTTATAAATGAGAACATGTGGTATTTGTTTTTCCATTTCTGAGATACTTCACTTAGGATAATGGTCTCCAGTTCCATCGACGTTGCTGCAATGTATAGATAGATAGATATACTCACACACACCACATTTTCTTTATGTACTCATCAGCTGATGGGCATTTAGGTTGATTCCATATCTTTGCAATTGTGAATTATGCTGCACTAAACATTCAGATGCAGGTGTCATTTTTATAAAATGACTTATTTTCCTTGAGGTGGATACCTAGTAGCAGGATTGCTGGATCAAATGGTAGGTCTACTTTTATTTCTTTTGAGCAATATCCATACTGCTTTCCATAGTGGTTCTACTAACTTACATTCCTACAAACAATGTATAAGTGTTTCATTTTCACTGCATTCATGACAACATCTATAGTTTTTTGACTTTGTAATAATGGCCATTCTGACAGCGGTAAGGTGGTATCTCATTGAGGATTTAATTTGCATTTCCCTGATGAGTAGTGATGTTGAGCATTTTTTCATATATTTGGCCATTTGTCTATCTTCTTTTGAAAAAACTCAGTTTATATTATTGCCCACTTTTTAATGGCATTATTTGTTTTCTTCTTGCTAATTCTTTTGAGCTCTTTGTAGATTCTGGAATTAGCCCTTTGTTGGATGTGTAGTTTGTGAATATTTTCTCACATTCTGTAGGTTGTCTATTTACTCTGTTGATTGTTTCCTTTGCTGTGCAGAAACTTTTTAATTTAATTAAGTCTAATTTATTTAGTTTTGTTGCCATTTTTGCTTTTGGGGTCATACTCATTAATTCTTTGCTTAGGCCAATGTCTAGAAGAGTTCTTCCAGCATTTTATTCTAGAACTTTTTATGATTTCAAGTCTTACATTTAAGTCTTTAATCCATCCTGAGTTAATTTTTTTTTATATGGCAAAGGTAGGTGTATGGCTGAAGATAGAACTTCCCCTTTGCCCTCAGAATGTTCACTAAAAACAGCTCATAATAAAGAAGAATAATAAGAGAGAAGCTGTCAAGTTTATTTAACATGTATACACAGGAAGCCCGAGAAAATGAGCATTCAAATCTCCAGTGGAGTTCAGGAACTTTTGTGCCTTTCTGGTAAAATGGATTATGGAAGGCGGGGGAAGAAGAATTCTGTTGAAGGCAATAAAGGATTACTAGGAAGGATGAGTAGATACTTGGGAGAATGAATGAATGTGGTAAAACAGATTGACTTGTAAATTATTCTCTTTGGAAATTAAATTAATCTGAGAGACAGATATTATTTTTAAAATGGATTGGACCAGGTCTAGTTGTATTATTGATCTTCCTTCCTGCAATAAATATTGAGGTAACAGGGAGAGAAAGAAAAGACAATTGTTTTCCTATTTGGATCTGGATCTCAGACAGATAAAGGAACTTCAAAGGTTTTGGGAGAGCTGGTGATGCAGGCTGGGGTGAAGGTCGGAAAGGCCTTGAGTTTTTCAATTAATCCAGTATGTCAAAATGCCATATTTGGGGGTAAAATATTTCTAATTTCCTTCAAAGGAATCAGGTTTCATTCTTCTATATGTGGCTATCCTCTTTTCCCAGCATCGTCTACTGAATAGGGCATCATTTCCCCAGTGTATGTTTTTGTCTGCTTTGTTGAAAATCAGTTGGCATAGCTGTACAGTTTTATTTGAATTCTCTATTCTGTTCCATTGGTCTGTGTGTCTACTTTTATACTAGTACCATGCTGTGTTGGTTACCACAGCCTTGTAGCATAATCTGAAATCAGGTAACATGATGCCTCGCGATTTGTTGTTTTTACCTAGAATTGCTTTGGCTCTTTGGGCTCTTTTTTGGTTCCATATAAAGTCTGGGATTATTTTTTCTAGAACAGTGAAAACTGACATCAGTGTTTTGATGGGAATTGTGTTGAATCTGTAAATAACTTTGGGCAATATGGACATTTTAACAATACTTATTCTTCCAATCCATAAGCATGAGATGTTTTCCCATTTGTTTGTGACATCTATGATTTATTTCATCAGTGTTTTGTAATTCTCCCTGGAGATATCCTTCACCTCCTTGGTTACAAAATCGATGTACACAAATCAGTAGCATTTCTATATACTAATAACAGTCAAGCTGAGAGTCAAAGATACCTCAGATAGCAAATAGAAATACCATTTGATCTCGCAATAGCACTATTAGGCATCTACCCAAAAGAGCACAAAACATTCTATGGTAAGGACATTTGTGCTGCCATAAACCCGAATATTTATGACAGCACAATTCACTATTGCAAGGATGTGGAAACAACCTAAGTGCCCGTCAATCCATGAGTGGATTATTAAAATTTGGTATATGTTTACAATGGAATATTACTCAATCATAAGAAATGACAGTGATCTAGAACCTCTTATACTTTCCTGGATTAAACTTAA